>WBNM01010455.1:164241-179160 GCA_013399055.1 Ramphastos sulfuratus | reverse complement strand
TTGTCCTGGAGACAACCTGTCCCACTATTGAAGAATGAGGCAAAGAAGGTGTTAAGTACCTTTGCCTTTTCCTCATCTTTTGTTATTGTATTCCCCTCTGCATCTAACAAGGAGTGGAGGTTGTCCTTGCCACTTCTTTTACCACTAATATGTTTATAGAAGCATTTTTTATTCTCCTTAACAGCAGTGGCCAGTCTAAGTTCTAAATGGGCTTTTGCCTCTCTAATTTTTTTTTTTTTCCTACAAGACCTAACAACATCCTTAAGCTCTTCCAGGGGATACCTCCCCTTTTTAGCAAAGGTGATAAACCCTCTTTTTTTTTTCCTTAATTCCTTTAGAAGCTCCTTGCCCATCCAGTCTGGCTGTCTCCCTCATCTCCTCATCTTCCAACCCATTGGCACAGCCTGTTCCTGTGCCATATCCAGATGAACACTTAAAAGAAAAGATGAATATTATAATAGACAATAAAATTATTATGCTTGAGGCTCATTGAGGAAGCAGAAAGTGAAACACTTCTTTTGGTTACTTCAGACTAAATCCCAAGCAATTCTACTGTTTTCCGTTGCCTCAATGAGATTACTTCAAGTTTACCTTGAAGTAAATGAGATGTCAATTCAGCACCTTAATCTTCTGTGTTTCCTTTGGGAAAACTAAAGCTGAAAGCCCATCATAAAGGCTGTTTAACATCACTGATTTTATAGTCATGGGAGGGGAGTAAGCAATGATGGAGATGTCACAGAGAACAGTAAAAAGCAGAAGGCAGTTTTAACTAGCCATTGCTTTGCCTTACTGATAGTCTGCCTTTTGTTGGTTATAAATCAGGAGTACAGGCTGCACAAAGATTATTTAAAAATGCAGACCAGCCAACTTTCTCTTGTTTTTCATCCAGAGTAAAGCATCCTTCAAAAGCTATATTCTAAGCATTTTGGTATTATTCTCTCTCACAGCCAAATTCTCCAGTTGAGGAATTTACAATATTTTCCTTTTTCCAGAATGACACCTGCTGGTGGGAGAAGCATGGATGAATTGCAAATACTTTATAGGTTTGATTGCAGCTAACCCAACGTATTCTCTGAGCATGCTCATCACTATGCTCTGAGCTATGTCCAGGTAAACTACTGGAAATTGAGATTTGAGAATGGTATAGGTGCCATAAGGAGTATGTTGTAGAAGTAATACAGCTTTCCAACATGATTTAATATTTGCTCTTTAAAAAATTACCAATCTACCTACTACTAAGACAATGCTTCAATGGTGTTTCAGAGTTGGACACTACCACTGTTTTGGGAAGTCCACAGAATGAATATGTCAGATTGAGGAGAAAGCCAAAAGGAAACCCTCCCTATCTTGTGCAAAATGCTGCTGTGCAGCTTCAAACCCTTGAGCGTAACAAAATTCAGCTACTAATGCAACTATTGGCACTTAACACTCCAAAAGATTAGAACGTCAAAGAGAATCATAGAATCGTAGAATGGAAAAGTTGGAAGGGACCTCAAGGATCACAGAGTTCCAACCCCCTCCCACAGGCACGGACACCTCCCACTAGTACAGGTCACTCAAGGCCTCCTCCAAACTGGCCTTGAACACCTCCAGGGAGGGAGCAGCCACAACCTCCCTGGGCAACCTGTGCCAGTGCCTCACCACCCTCACTGCAAAGAACTTCCTCCTAACATCCAGTCTAAATCTCCCCTCTGCCACTTTAAACCCATTGCCCCTCGTCCTGTCATTACAAGACCTTGTAAATAGTCCCTCCCCTTCCTGTAGTAGCCTTCCTGTAGGCCCCCTTCAGATATTGGAAGGCTACTATAAGGTCTCCTCAAAGCCTTCTCTCCTCCAGGCTGAAGAGCTCAAACTCTTGTAGCCTGTCCTCAGAGCAGCAGAGCTGCAGAGCTGCTCCAGCCCTCTGATCATCTTCATGGCCCTCCTCTGGACCCGCTCCAACACTTCCATGTCCTTCCTGTGCTGAGGGCTCCAGAACTGCACACAGTACTCCAGATGGGGTCTGATGAGAGCAGAGTAAAGGGGCAGAATCCCCTCCCTTGCCCTGCTGGCCACACTGCTCTTGATGCAAGGAAAAGGATTGATGTCTCTAAAGAAGGGAGCAAGCCACCCTGAGCTGGGCAAAAGCACAATATCTCCTCCCTGCTTTCCCTCCCTAGAGACCAGGAAGTCATCATTGATGTTTCTGGTACTGCAGTCAATGGATCCCTAACACCATCCACAACAGAAACAGCCCTGAGGGTCTGGTGATCCTGGAACAATGCTGATGGAGAAGAAATACAAAGCCTTGGACTTGAGATCCCAAGGTCCTTTTCCTCAGGGCTGCTCTCCAGCCATTCACCACCCAGCCTGTTTAGTCTGGAGAAGAGAAGACTGAGAGGAGATCTCATCAATGTGTAGAAATATCTGAGGGGTGGGTGTCAAGTGGATGGGGCCCATATCTTTTCACTGGGCAGCAGCAAGAAGGAGCACTGGCTACAAACTGGAACATAGAAGGTTTCACCTCAACATGAGAAGAAACTTCTTTACAGTGAGGGTGGCAGAGCACTGGAACAGGCTGCCCAGAGAGTTTGTGGAGTCTCCTTCTCTGGAGTATCATACACAGGTTCCTGACTTGGTATAGGAGGACTCAGCTAGGAGAGACAGAAAGCAAGTTGCCCCTTTGCCAAAAATCTGACAAATATGCCTCAATACCTCAGGCAGCATTGGGCTATGTAATGGACTTCCATATTCATAGAACCTCTGTTGCTTGGGTCTATTGGTATAACCCCCCCTCCAGCTAAATTGAAGTTGTACTGGAGATATTAATCCTTCCAACACATTTACAGCAATATTTCCTAAAGTCATTTCTAATGTTAAGAATATCTTCATTGGGAATGCAAAAACTTTGTCTGAGATACCAACTATCAATTGTCTTCTACAAAGGCAAGCTGAAATGTAGGTGTTCAGGACCCTGAAGAAAACCCTGAAGCTGGACTCTAGAAATATGAATTATTGAAGCTACTTTGGGATATTTTGGGACATTAACTCATGGTAATAAATCAGATTTTGAGAACTGTATGTTTTAAACATGACTTACAAAGAAATATATGAGGGGAACAATGCCCAGATATAAAGAAAACAGTATTAGAATTTCAATTCAGAATTAGAATTCAAAGAATTCCATTGAATTCTTTACAAGAGCATAGGCAAACATACACATTCAAATGTGCTCCCCTTGTGTGAATTATTAATATATGGGTATTGCTATGGCACACTTCATTCTAAGATCAGAAGGCAAACTGTCTTCTTGATTACAGTATTAGATGGCATTAGGCTGCAACGTAGAGGAGATCTGACTTCTGTTCCTGGATTTGTCACCAGCCTCCTTTATGGCTTTGTGCATCTGCCCCTTTACTCTGCTCTCGTCAGACCCCACCTGGAGTCCTGTGTGCAGTTCTGGAGCCTCCAGCACAGGAAGGACATGGAAGTGTTGGAGCGAGTCCAGAGGAGGGCCACGAAGATGCTCAGAGGGCTGCAGCAGCTCTGCTATGAGGACAGGCTACAAGAGTTGGGGCTCTTCAGCCTGGAGAAGAGAAGGCTTCCAGGAGACCTTCCAGTATCTGAAGGGAGCCTACAGGAAGGCTGGGGAGAGACTATTTACAAGGTCTTGTAATGACAGGACAAGGGGCAATGGGTTTAAAGTGGCAGAGGGAAGATTGAGACTGGATGTTAGGAGGAAGTTCTTTGCAGTGAGGGTGGTGAGGCACTGGCACAGGTTGCCCAGGGAGGTTGTGGCTGCTCCCTCCCTGATGGTGTTCAAGGCCAGGGTGGAGGAGGCCTTGAGTGAGCTGTACTAGGGGGAGGTGTCCCTGCCTATGGCAGGGGGTTGGAACTAGATGATCCTTGAGGTCCCTTCCAACCTTTTATGGTTCATTCTATGATTCTATGAAAAGGGGATACATTGCTCTAAGCTCACTGGTAAGTATAAGAAGCATGAGATTGTTTGTTCCAACAGAGAGTTTAGATCTGGAGAGATTTTTTTGGAACATATTTCTTGCAAAGTTGATCAAAGCTTCAGTCCTGCCTATGGCAGTACATACTTCTGTTTATGGAGTTCATGTTTGTCACAAATATAATTGTGACTATCAAAAGCTGGAACCTTATCCTAACTTCAGGTTATCCACCTTAACAAAGCAATGACATCACAAAGAGCCCAACAAAATGCCTTCAGAATGGGGTCTTAGCCCAGGGTAAGCACTTTGCTGAGAAGAGCAGCAGATTGGAAGCAGTGTCTAGTTTTGGGCTTCCCAGTTCAAGAGAGACAGGGACCTGCTGGAAAGAATCCAGCAGAGAGCCATGAGGATGACTGGGGGACTTGAGCATCTCCCCTACAAAGAGAGGCTGAGAAACCTGGAGCTGTTTAGTCTGGAGAAGAGAAGACTGAGAGGAGATATCATCAGTGTGTAGAAATATCTGAGGGGTGGGTGTCAAGTGGATGGGGCCAATCTCTTTTCACCGGACAGCAGCAAGAAGACAAGGAGCAATGGCTACAAACTGGAACATAGAAGGTTTCACCCCAACATGAGAAGAAACTTCTTTACAGTGAGGGTGGCAGAGCACTGGAACAGGCTGCCCAGAGAGAGTTTGTGGAGTCTCCTTCTCTGGAAACTTTCAAAATCTGCCTGCATGCATTCCTGTGTGAAATACCCCAGGGGATCCTGCCTTGGCAGGGGGGTTGGACTTGATGATCTCTGGACATCCCTTCCAACCTCTAAAGTTCTATGATTCTGTAACAGGCCTGCTCTTGTCCTCTCTCCTTCCTTCTCACACAGAGCATCTCACCTCTTGTCACATGGTCCCTTTCCTCCTTATGAGACACTCACACATATAGTTTCATAAATTGTTCTGCCTGAATTCTGAAACAACACTTACCTTGCTCCCTTGACTGGAGACCATTAGTTGTCCTGAGCTTTGTTCCCCTGTTGGATGTTTTCCATATTCTCAGTAAAGCCTCCAGACTCTGCTCTGTTACTAGACCATCATCAGTTGATCCAACACAGATTATAGTTCTTCACAACACAGACGATTTTCTCTTTCCTACATTTTTTTCTAGATGAAGAATTTTTTTGGTATTCCTCTCAAGCTCTTTTCATATGTTTTTACTTTATTCCTGCATATCCTGCATTCTGAGACAGAACTTTCTTTGTTGATCCCTCTTTTTCCTCTGCCCTCGCATTACCTCTCAACATCTCCTCTGTGTTGAATACCCATCAAATTAGATACAGTGGGGTTTTTTTAACTAGATGTAGTGCTTTTCCCAGCTATTATTTTTGCCTTTTTTTTTGAGATACAAGTCCTAGGTAGTTTTCACATCTGAAACTTTAAAACTCTACACGTGTTCCAGTGAGGCACTGGAACAGGTTGCCCAGGGAGGTTGTGGCTGCTCCCTCCCTGGAGGTGTTCAAGGCCAGGTTGGACGAGGCCTTGAGTAACCTGTACTAGTGGGAGGTGTCCCTGTCCATGGCAGGGGGTTGGAACTAGCTGATCGTTGAGGTCCCTTCCAACCTTACCAGTCTATGATTCTATGATACACTCCAGGGACATCATTTTCACCCTGCACAAGTGGCATCTTCCAAATGGGCATGGCCTCATCAAAAAGTTTTGATGAGCTCTTGTCTGAAGCATGCTACCAGCTCTAGATAGCAACAAAATATTTAAATCTTTCACAAGCACTAAACTTGTGAAGCAAGACCAGCATTTCAACCACCAAATAAGTAACAACTCTTGAAGCAGACTCAACAAGAAACTTCTGGAAATTTTTGGCTAGCATTATTTACTACAACAAATTAACTTACCAGATCTAGCCTGTTCAGACTGCTGCACTTGTTACACTAACAGAAAGAAAAAGCTCAGTTCTGGGAGTCGCCTTTTTGTTGTGGTATGCTCTCACTTTCACTAACATGACATGAAAATGATGCCTGGGATTGCAATAACATGATGGAAACTTTCTACTACACACCAACGAAATTTAAGGGAAAACAAGTACATATGAGCTACAGACATTACGTGCATTTCCAGGAACCTTGTCAAAATTGATCACATGAAAAAAACCAAGACAATTAGGAAGAAAACTGCTTCATCAGCTTCTTCCATGACTCACACCACTGGGCAAATGTAAGTTTAAAACCAAAAGTGTAATTTTTCAAAAGCCTTTTGAAATTTTGGCTGGGTTTCCTACCTTGTCACCTTTGTGAGCCACAGAGAGAACAAGCGGTCCATGATCTTTCGAGAAGCAAAATGCCACCTACCATAGCAATGTGGTTCAGGATTATGTCCAAACACTGAATTGTTTAATTCAAGAATAAACCACATTGCATTTTGCTTATGCATCTGCAAACAGAATAGGATATGATGAAACAGAAAACTCTCCTTGTGGTTTTATGTATATCATCCTTGCCACTTTCATAATTAGAGGACATAGGCTACCATTAGAGTCAATTGCAAAGTTCTCATTGACTTCAGTAGATGTAAACCAGGCATTAATATTATGCTTTTCAGTTTTCTTGAGGTTTAAACACCTCATAAAATAAATTTACAGATGAACTAGTAAATGTACACTTACAAAGAAACCTCCTAAGGAGTCCCTGAAGCCATATTTTTAAATGGTGCTATTCATTCAGTTTATATCGCACAGATTAAGGGACTGTCAAACAAGGGTGCATAGATCAAGAGCAGCAATAAGAAACACTGAAAATATACCCCAGAAATACAATTCTAAAAATACAATTTGACATATTTGACAAAACACTTCGAAGAGGGTTTCATATATTTCATAAGCTCCAAAAACCCTATCCATTTATTTGTTTGCCTATCCATTTCAGTGATCTGTAAATGAAAACATATACAGTGTATGCAGTAAGGTTTTTTTTTTTTTCCAGGAACCCTTTCAAAACCACTCACATAAAAATGCAAGAAAAGCTAATTGAGAAAGAGAGAAAAAGTGAAGGGGGAGTGAGAGTCTAACCGATGAGAAGTGAGAAACACTACCACCCGGAGCTGGCGTTTTCTTCCATAGAGCTATGTGCCCATTGGGCATAATTTTTGATCTCACAGACTTTCCACATGTAAAACTCCAATTGACTTCAGTGCAAATGAATGAACTGCAGGATCTAATTAAGCCTGCTGAAGTCTGAAAAACAGTCTCCTATGCTGCCTGAAGATCTCTGTGAATTTCAGAGATTTTCGAGATGGCTTCCCTAATTCACTGTCAAAGAAGCATTTATAAATAATTGCAATTACAATGTGTGAATGCAAACAGAAGGCAAATATTAGGCAATAAACAGATACAAGGAGCTAACAATTACCTGACTCGATGAAGGCTTCATTAAATGGACCTTCATACATGACACTACTAAGGAAAAGAGTTGTGATTGANTGGGGGCTCCAGAACTGCACAATCACCTTGTTCCAGATATTAGTGGCACAAGCAGAAAGGCTCTTTTGGCAATTAATAACCATTTGGGAAATATTTGTCCATGACCACACAGGAGCAGGGTAGAAAAGGAAATGATACTGTCTAGCTCTCCAGAGCAGGATTCAATTACCTTAACCTAGAGGTCCTGTTTTCTTTTTCTACCACACCCTGCTTCATTCAGAAAATACCTTGCACCTTCTCAACAAGTGAGCTAGAGTTCTGCAGCTACCATCCAACAATTCTCAGTGCTTCTTCAGGTCCAGAGCAGGTCTAGGGTAGGTATAGGGATGAAGCCATATGAGAAAAAAACCAGAGTGCAATCACATAACCAGAGTCAGTGTTTCAATGTGAGCATACACTGGAAGCATACTGAAGCTGCAGAGATCATTCTGTTATTCTTAGTTTTAGCATACTTGTCCATGTAGATTGAATATTATCTTAATGAGGTGTTTTGCATATACTTATTTTTTAAAACAAACTAATAAAGATGATCTCTACCATGTGCATAATACCCACAGAGGTCTTTCAATTAGGATGGTGCCTTCATGCCCCCACAGACTAGTAGATAAATTAATCAAAAGAATCAAAGAATCATAGAATCATAGAATGGTAAGGTTGGAAGGGACCTCAAGGATCATCTAGTTCTAACCTCCTGCCATAGGCAGGGACACCTCCCACTAGTACAGCTCACTCAAGGTCTCATCCAACCTGGCCTTGAACACCTCCAGGGAGGGAGCAGCCACAACCTCCCTGGGCAACCTGTGCCAGTGTCTCACCACCCTCACTGGAAAGAACTTCCTCCTGACACCCAGTCTAAATCTCCCCTCTGCCAGTTTAAACCCATTGCCCCTCATCCTGTCATTGCAAGACCTTGTAAACAGTCCCTCCCCAGCCTTCCTGTCAGCCTCCTTCAGATACTGGAAGGCTACTATAAGGTCTCCTTGAAGCCTTCTCTTCTCCAGGCTGAAGAGCCCCAACTCTTGTAGCCTGTCCTCATAGCAGAGCTGCTGCAGCCCTCTGAGCATCTTCGTGGACTCCTCTGGACCCGCTCCAACACTTCCATGTCCTTCCTGTGCTGGGGGCTCCAGAATCATGGACTAATTCAGGTTGGGAAGGATCTCAGGAGGTCACATGGCTCCACCCCCTGCACAAAGCAGGACTAATTTCAATGTTAGATGTGTTTGCTCAGGGCCTTCAACTCTCTAGATTCATTTAGGCTAGTGACAAAGAGAAACTATGCTGAAGTCTTGCCAACAGCACATGAATGATAACATTTGGGAGTCCTGAGTTGCATGGCAGCTCAGGAGGGACAGGTTCCTTACTCTTGGTTACACTAAGCAGCATTGCTGCAGCTCACAGAAATTCTCATGGACAGAGGTTGCCTCTGTTTTGGCCTCTGCTGCACTCAGCTAGCAACTGCTCAGTCATTCTGTGAGGATGGTGCATGGAAATTCTGATCATGGGAAGGAGCTGTGCAAGGCAGAGAAGATGAAATCTCTGGAAATATTTGCTGTTAGGCTTTGTAAATCTCTATGGAATATTTGGTAACCATGTTTTTTTTTCCACGTCTTGAAACACTTGACCAAATTTGAAAGGCTTTGTGAGGATGGCAAAAGGCACATGGCTGATTTAAAGGTCTGTGTTTGCTCAAAAACCTTTTAAAACACAGGGGTCAGAATTACATTTTTATAGGTGGAAAAAGCCTTCCTCTTACAAATAGTTCAATTACTTTTTAATTAAAAACTTGTTTTTTTTAATCTCCAAAACTAGAGACTGACGTTAGATAAAAATAAATTTATCCTAAATACATTAAGTGCAGCAAAGTTCTGAGAAAAATAATAATAATAATTATTATTATTATTATTATTATTATTATTATTATTATTATTATTATACTAACAGGAAACATTAGGAAAACTTCACCATGGCCAGAGATGCCCATTCTGCCTCTAATATTGTTTGTTAAGCACTTTGGAATCCTTAGAAGTGAACAGAACCACATAACTGAAGCTGCTGGACTGCATTTCTCTGCTCCCCATTTCTGCTGCAGTATCTTACTGTTATTTACTATTATAAACCACAGGTGGCTGGTAGGACCACCAGTCAAGTATGGTTTTTCTCTGGAACTAAGCTCCAGGAAAATAAGAAAAAATTTGAATATGCATCAGGATTAAAGACAAATTTTGAAATTTGCTTGCAGAGAAAATGCTGGTGAATTCNTAGTAGATAAATTAATCAAAAGAATCAAAGAATCATAGAATCATAGAATGGTAAGGTTGGAAGGGACCTCAAGGATCATCTAGTTCTAACCTCCTGCCATAGGCAGGGACACCTCCCACTAGTACAGCTCACTCAAGGTCTCATCCAACCTGGCCTTGAACACCTCCAGGGAGGGAGCAGCCACAACCTCCCTGGGCAACCTGTGCCAGTGTCTCACCACCCTCACTGGAAAGAACTTCCTCCTGACACCCAGTCTAAATCTCCCCTCTGCCAGTTTAAACCCATTGCCCCTCATCCTGTCATTGCAAGACCTTGTAAACAGTCCCTCCCCAGCCTTCCTGTCAGCCTCCTTCAGATACTGGAAGGCTACTATAAGGTCTCCTCGAAGCCTTCTCTTCTCCAGGCTGAAGAGCCCCAACTCTTGTAGCCTGTCCTCATAGCAGAGCTGCTGCAGCCCTCTGAGCATCTTCGTGGACTCCTCTGGACCCGCTCCAACACTTCCATGTCCTTCCTGTGCTGGGGGCTCCAGAATCATGGACTAATTCAGGTTGGGAAGGATCTCAGGAGGTCACATGGCTCCACCCCCTGCACAAAGCAGGACTAATTTCAATGTTAGATGTGTTTGCTCAGGGCCTTCAACTCTCTAGATTCATTTAGGCTAGTGACAAAGAGAAACTATGCTGAAGTCTTGCCAACAGCACATGAATGATAACATTTGGGAGTCCTGAGTTGCATGGCAGCTCAGGAGGGACAGGTTCCTTACTCTTGGTTACACTAAGCAGCATTGCTGCAGCTCACAGAAATTCTCATGGACAGAGGTTGCCTCTGTTTTGGCCTCTGCTGCACTCAGCTAGCAACTGCTCAGTCATTCTGTGAGGATGGTGCATGGAAATTCTGATCATGGGAAGGAGCTGTGCAAGGCAGAGAAGATGAAATCTCTGGAAATATTTGCTGTTAGGCTTTGTAAATCTCTATGGAATATTTGGTAACCATGTTTTTTTTTCCACGTCTTGAAACACTTGACCAAATTTGAAAGGCTTTGTGAGGATGGCAAAAGGCACATGGCTGATTTAAAGGTCTGTGTTTGCTCAAAAACCTTTTAAAACACAGGGGTCAGAATTACATTTTTATAGGTGGAAAAAGCCTTCCTCTTACAAATAGTTCAATTACTTTTTAATTAAAAACTTGGTTTTTTTAATCTCCAAAACTAGAGACTGACGTTAGATAAAAATAAATTTATCCTAAATACATTAAGTGCAGCAAAGTTCTGANCCACAAATACAGCTGCAATTCCATGAAGTCAGGGGAAGCAGCTCCTTGCTTACAAGATGAGGTAAGTAAGGGATGTAGTGTAACACCCCACATAACACAAATGGATCTTCCAGCCACGAGGCCCCAAAAAGCAACAATATTAAACATACCTGTATAGCTTTTGTATTCAGCTTGGATTTCATTTGGCAACTCTAAATCCTGATTTGGTTTTTTTTTTAAAGTATTCTTTCTGTCATCATTATTAAGGGGTTGAGTTTTTTCCTACGCTTGCACTATGCAATGTTAACAGCTGGCACAGGATTACTGATGAACTCTCCATCCTGCAGTACTCAGCAGAAAGTTTGCCACTGATTTCAAAGCAGCAAGATTTTCACCACACAGGAAATCAAGGTAAGTGGGAAATAATACTCATTCATCCAATTAAAC
Source organism: Ramphastos sulfuratus (assembly GCA_013399055.1). NCBI lineage: Eukaryota > Metazoa > Chordata > Aves > Piciformes > Ramphastidae > Ramphastos > Ramphastos sulfuratus. The sequence continues at coordinate 167,786 of WBNM01010455.1, read as the reverse complement.
AGTAAAGCTCACGGGTTTTCGGGATCTCAGTCCACAGACATTTCCTTTTACTGTCAGAAAAATACAGTTGGGAGGATGTGTAACATAAAGTACAAAAAAGGTGCTGTAACACAGAGTTAGACAAGGGGGCCAAAGCTGTAAATTCCTTCCATCGACATGGTAATCTCTATTTGTAAAAGGCCAATATTGAGCAGGCAGTGAAAACAGAAACACATAACCACATCACATCATTCCACTGCCAGAAACATTCATACTAATTTCCACCATCAAACATGCAGTATGATTACTTAAAGGTGTTTTTTTTTTAACCAATCCTACTTACAAAAACAAAATCCTCAAGATGGTATAACTTCACATTTTCATATTCTGTAACATGAATATACATCAAACTGGCAACAATCTGTACCTTGTGTACAAGCCTCCTTCAGGGTCATTAACACAGAATCAACTCCTTGCAGTAAGTAAACACTTTTTTTTTTTTCCTTAGTTTTTATGTTAAAAATCAAAAAATTAATCTTGCAAGTCATTTTGAAACAGCAAAACAGGGCTGACAAAGCAAGCACTGTAGTCTGATATCTTTTATTAGGCCAACTTAGAGTTCAAAAATATGCAAGCCTCCTTGACCACACACAAGTTCATGTATGCAGAACTCCAGGCTGGACTCATAAAATGCATTAAACTACTGATTAGGTCACTATACACACACACACACACATATATATATATATAGTATATATGTATATAATGCACATGCATACACATTTGAAAGGCTCCAGAATAAACTCTTCATTGATACAAGTTTAAAATAACAACTCTGAAGGACTTTTGTGGGCTGGCAAGTAATCTTGCTATATATCACTGGGTTTAATAAAGAAAAGTTAGCAGCACACAAACCAAATCCTGCTTCTGATTTCTCACAAGGTTTAATTCCTATGAAAAAAAAACATGATTTGCATTAATAGTGTTAGCAACCATAGGCTCTTTGCTGCTAATACTAATAACAATGAGAATACTCAGCAGAGACATAGCACTGTGCTTCCTATCAAGTGTTTTACAAGGGACAATATGGAGGGNCCCACACTGCTCTTGATGCAGCCCAGGACTTGGTTGCTGTCTGGGCTACACACGGCATAGCTTACAAAAGCTATGATAATTTGGGATGCTTTATGCAGGTAAAAACAACTCCAAATGTGTATGTATCTTCAGCAAAAGAACTGAAATGTTTCTAATGTTGCTATGCATCCACAACAAGGTATACACATAACCTGCTCACCTCTGCTTTTTATCCCACAAGCATGTAAACAGATCACCAGCCAGCTCTTTAGCAGCTCTCAGTCCACATGACAAGACTTTCTTCCACCTAGGAAAGAGAGGGACCAGGTGTGGGAGCTATATACAAAGAACATATCAAAGAATTACAGTGACAAAGGCAACCACACTTCTTTCTTCAAGTTCTGGCACCTGCAAAACGCTTTCAAGGTGTTTCAAGGCGTGCTTGGACGTGGCACTTGGTGCCATGGTCTAGTCTTGAGGTCTGTGGTAATGGGTTGGACTTGATGATCTTTGAGGTCTCTTCCAACCTTGCTGATACTGGGATACTGTGATACTGGGATACTGTTTTATTAGGAATTAAGTCATGCCAGTAAATGAGAGCTATTTGTTGGAATAAAGACTGAAAAATCAATGTCCATGTCCCTCAAGCCTTCATGATACCATCACAAGCATTGCTTAGTAAGTGTGAGAATCAGTGATCACACAACAGTGCCTTTGCAGCCTTCATCTATTGGAACTGGGTCACAACAACCACGTGGTAAGCTACAGACTTGGGGATGTGTGGTTGGAAAGCTGCAACTCGGAGAGGGACCTGGGGCTACCAGGTGATAGTCAGCTGAACATGAGTCAGCAGTGTGCCCAGGTGGCCAAGAAAGCCAATGGCATCCTGACTCATATTAGAAATATGGTGGCCAGCAGGGACAGGGAGGTGATCATCCTTCTGTATTCTGAACTGGTGAGGCCATACCTTGAGTACTGTGTTCATTTCTGGGCCACTCACTACAAGAAGGACATTGAGGTTCTGGAGCATATTCGAAGAAGGGCAATGAGGCTGGTGAAGGACCTGGAGCACATGGCCTACAAGGAGCATCTGAGGGAGCTGGGGTTGTTCAGTGTAAAGAAGAGGCGGCTGAGGGGAGACCTTATCACTCTACAACTACCTAAAGAGAGGGTGGAGTGAGGAGGGTGCCAGCCTCTTCTTGGTGTCAAACGACAGGACTAGAGGAAATGGTTCAAGCTGTGCCAAGGGGAGTTCAGGATGGATGTTAGGAAATATTTCTTCATGGAAAGGGATATCAAACATTGGAATGGTCTGCCCAGTGCAGTGGTGGAGTCACCATCCTTGGAGGTGTTCAGGCAGCATATGGACCTGGTGCTTAGGGACATGGTTTAGGATTGACCCTAAACTGGGTCGAAGGTTGGACTGGATGGCCTTTGAGGTTTCTTCCAACCAGATGCTTTCTGTGTTTTCTGTGAACTCTGCCAGGACATGCTGTGGCAATACCTTGTGCACTACTATATGCCTTGAGATGGGTTGGTGAATCTAAACTGCTAACACTAAATGTGGTCCTGATAAAGTTTACTGGATTATTTTGAATGAGTTTTAGTTTAGTGCTACATTTTTTTAGATTTGATCCTGAACAACAAAGGTTGTTTCAGATCAAAGAGCATCATAGATCTGCAGGAAAGGTTTGTCTGGCTAAGGCAGTGTGTTCAAGAAGGATCAACATTTTGATCCCTCTGCTGGTGAACGGGGTCATGGGGAAAAAAATATTGGCAAGTGAATACCATGATTAATAAAAAATTTGAAACCACCTTCAGAATAAATTTTAGATGTGGCTTCAGTGTTACCCTATCCACCTGAAAATAATAACTAGACATAAAAGCTCGAACTTTATTTATCCCTGAGCTGAGGTAATGGCTACTAAAAATGTGGATTTCATTGACAGATGATTTAGTGAACATGATGACAGATGCTCAAACATGACTCCATTAAAGATAAAAGCAATATGCTTAAATCTCATGAGAAGGGATTTTTCTTATGGGTAGAGAATGTATGTCAAGACCTTTAGAAATCTAGGAACCACATAATGAGAAAATAACAAAGAATCAGCATTCATAAGTATCTGGCTGAAGTTCCCACCAAATGGGCTTTGATAGATCATTTTTTTCCTGACAACAAAGACACAATAAGGATTGGCTGGATTGTAGCTCTTCAGTGCACCCTATGATGAAAAGTACATTCTGCAGTCAAAGGCAAAGCCAAAGAAAGGACTTTCTCCCTAGAAGTATGAGTGTGCTGGTTTGAGGCTAATTGGAATCTTTTAATGGAGAAAATTATATTATAGGCTGTGAAAGGAAAACAATGGTGATGTCTACTTCACTCATAGGCTTGCTGAGATGTATAAGACAAGAACACAAAACGTAGATAAGGCACTCTCCTGGACACTCAGGCTGTCTAGCTTCTTTGCCTTCTCTCTGCCGAGTAACCT
>WBNM01010455.1:144784-164158 GCA_013399055.1 Ramphastos sulfuratus | reverse complement strand
GGGGGGGGGGGGCGAGGAACTCCCAAACCATCACAATGAGGGCAGGTTTTCACTTCTACAATTAATCTAGTTCAGGTGTATCACCTGAGAACATCAATACCATCTGGGACAGGAGGAGGAAATCTAGGTACAGTATCAAACAATACTACTGGGACATTATGTTCCTTGAAGATGACAGTTTTATCAGTGAATGGGAAGATACTGAAGATCTAAAAACTAAAATCAGTTACATTTCCTAGAGTTCAACTTTCACTGCCCATGCAGTGCCAGCTGCAATGCACTGGCTCAGCTGACCTCAGTGGTTTGTGTCCTTTTCTTGTGTGGAATCAATGAGGGTGACTGAAAGGCTAGCTAAGAGCTGTCAGGCTAGCTAAGAGCTGTCCTCCATTTCTTTGTTGGCCTCAGTGACAGCTGACTGCTCCTTCAGTACCAGCCTTTTGGAAATACTGGTCTTGAGCACAGCTGATGACAGTCAGTGGCCTCAGCCCTCTCATTAACAGGACACCAGAGAAGAGAAACAGACATTTTTAACATGTGGTTCCTTTCATCATATAGGAAATGTCTAACATAGATCAGATGGATAATTTCTCCAAATTACCTGCTCCTCTTCATTAGCCATAAACATTATCTAGGGTGACATCCATATTGCAGACATCTACATTTAGATTAGAAAAATCCCACGTTAGACATCAGCATTTCAGAAGAGGAAAACATTGTGCTTTATGGCATAGATGCATCATCATGGTCTTTCATATAACAAGACAAATAATGTCTTCACTGGACATTCACAATGAATGTCAAACCATATTTGGAAGGAATGTGGCCTGTTTCTTAAGAGCAAGAGATAGGAGCAGTGAGCACAAAGTTGACCATAAAAGGTTTCACTTCATCACAGGGAGAAACTTCTCTACAGTGAGGGTGACAGAGCACTGGTACAGGCTGCCCAGAGAGGTTGTGGAGTTTTCTTCCTGGAGACTTTCAAAACCTGTCTGCATGAATTCCTGTGCAGACTACCCTAGGTGATCCTGCTTTGGCAGGGGGCTTGGACTTGATCTCTGGAAGTCCCTCTCAACCTCTAATATTCTGCAATTCTGTGATTATGACCACCACATCATATTTGTTTTACACATGGCTTAGAGTCTGGGAATTTCATAAAGCTGACCATTACAACAAATATAGAATAAATCATAGGATCATAGAATGTAAGGTTGGAAGGGATCTCAAGGATCATCTAGTTCCAGTCCCCTGCCATAGGCAGGGACACCTCCCACTAGTACAGCTCACTCAAGGCCTCATCCAACCTGGCCTTGAACACCTCCAGGGAGGGAGCAGCCACAACCTCCCTGGGCAACCTGTGCCAGTGTCTCACCACCCTCACTGCAAAGAACTTCCTCCTAACATCCAGTCTAAATCTCCCCTCTGCCAGTTTAAACCCATTGCCCCTTGTCCTCTCATTTGAAGACCTTGTAAATAGTCCCTCCCCAGCCTTTCTGTAGACCCCCTTCAGATACTATAAGGTCTCCTCAAAGCCTTCTCTTCTCCAGGCTGAACAGCCCCAGCTCTCTCAGCAATATCACATATGTTAACAATTATTTTATTTATTTGCTGTCAAACACAAAGAAACACCTACTGCAGCAAAAAATATAGCAACTAAAAAGTACAATAGTAACAAACCATCCCTAACTGGAGCTGATCTGCCTGTTAGCAAAGGAGTCAAAAGGTAGAGCTTTGCAGAGTTTAGGGCTGGTTTTCACCCTTGGATGGAGCACTGTGCAGTGCAAGTATATATTTTGTGGTTTAACAGACTTAGAGAAAAATAAGCTTTTTATCTTGCTTTCTAACAAGATTCCTCCATAATACTTCCATAATTAAAATCTAGGAGTAGGCAGGTGAGAGGCAGAGCTGTTCCATGTGAACAAAGAGATGAGAAAGGAAGGCATAATTTGGGGTCCTACTTCCAGTTCTCACTGCACAAGCTGTAAAATTGCTGTAAGGTCTTTCTCCAAAAGTTTAACATTATTTCATACTGTCTTCCAAGCAAGGGTAGGCCTACAGTCCTTCTTTCATATGTTTGCACAGAAATAACATTAATGAATGATCTATTCAGCTGACCAAATGTAAATGTCTATGTAAGAGTGAGACAAATGGTCTCCAAGCTCCACCAATTGTATTGCATAGTTTGACCAAAAAGGGCCTTGACCAGAGGGAAACAATAGATGATCTAAGATCTGCTCTAACACTGTTCTCTACAGCTCTTGAATTACAGCCCATTTTATAGATACAGAAGCAAAAATATGACTTGCCTTTGACTACAACAGTGTGGTAATTTATCTCATTATTTCCAATACCATCAGCCAGTAATATTGACCTATTCTTAAAACACAAAATTCTCTCAAATAGCCACATTTTAAAAATAGATCACAGAATCATAAAATGGTTTGGGTCAGAATGGGCCTTTAAAGACCATCTAGTCTGATCCTCCTGCCATAGGCAGGGACTTCTTTTTCTAGATTAAATTGCTCAAAGCTTCATCCAACCCGACCTTGAACACTCCCAGTGATGGGGCATGCACAACTTCTCTGTGCAACCTGTGCCAGGGTCTTATCACCCTCACCAAAAAAATTCTTCCTTAAGCCCAATCGAAACCTATCCTCTTTCAGTTTAAAATTGTTGCCTCTTCTCCTTGTCACTACAATCTGTCTTCCTTATATGACTGTTTTTATTGTGAAAGGCCATAATAAGGTCTCCCCAGAGCCTTCTCTTCTCTAGACTGAACAACCTCAACTCTCTCAAACCTTTCCTCATTGGAAAGGTGCTCCAGTCCTCTGATCATTTTCTTGTTCCTCCTCTAACAGGTCCATGTCATTCTTGTACTGAGGACCTTGAGTCTGGATGCAGTACTCTGCTCTGGGGGGGGGTCTCACCAGAGCAGAGTAGATGGGGAGAATCACCTCCCTTAACCTGCTGGCCACACATTTTATGCAGCTCAGGATGTGATTGGCTTTCTGGGCTGCAAGAACACATTGCCAGCTCACGTCCAATTTTAGATCAACAGATATGCCAAAGTTCCTCTCAACAGGGATGCTCTTAATCCATTAATCCTCTAGTTCATATTGATACTGGGGATTGCCCTGATCCAGGTGCAGGACCTTGCACTCAGCCTTGATGAACTTCATGAAGTCCACGTGAACCCATTCCTCAAGCCTGACAAGTTCCACGTGGATGGCATCCCTTCTCTACAGCAAACAAACTGCACCACACAACCTTGGTGTCATCTGCAAACCTGCTGAGGATGCACTTGATCCCACTTGCCAGTGTCACTGATTAAGTTATTAAATGTACATCACAGACCCTTGAGGGACAGCACTCATTAGCAGTTTCCACTCAGACACTGAGAATTAACTGTAACTCTCTGGACACAGGCATTCAGCTAATTCCTTAACCATCTGTGTACAGTTCTGGAGCCCCCAGCACAGGAAGGACATGAAACTGTTGGAGTGCGTCCAGAGGAGGGCCAAGAAGATGATCAGAGGGCTGCAGCAGCTCTGCTATGAGGACAGGCTACAAGAGTTGGGGCTCTTCAGTCTGGAGAAGGCTTCCAGGAGACCTTATAGTAGCCTTCCAGTATCTGAAGGGGGCCTACAGGAAGGCTGGGGAGGGACTATTGACAAGGTCTCATAATGACAGGACAAGGGGCAATGGGTTTAAAGTGGCAGAGGGGAGATTTAGATTGGATGTTAGGAGGAAGTTCTTTGCAGTGAGGGTGGTGAGGCACTGGAACAGGTTGCCCAGGGAAGGTTGTGGCTGCTCCCTCCCTGGAGGTGTTCAAGGCCAGGTTGGAGGAGGCCTTGAGTGAGCTGTACTAGTGGGAGGTGTCCCTGCCTATGGCAAGAGGTTGGAACTAGATGATCCTTGAGATCCCTTCCAACCTTACCATTCTATGATTCTATGATTCTATGATCTCACAGTTTATCCATCAAGCTATATCTCACCAATTTACAGGTAACAACGTTGTAGGGGATTATATCAAAGGACCTAAAATATTCAGGTGGATGACATTGGTAGCTCTTCCCTTGTGCACCAATACAGTAACTCCACTGTACAGGGCCACTAAATTAATCTGACACAATTTGCCCTTGGTGAAGCCATTTTGGCTATCTCTAATCACTTCCCTATCTTCCATGGGTTTTGACATATCTTCCAGGAGGATCCTTTCCATTATCTTACAGGGTTGGAGGTTAGGATGACTGCTTGGTAGTTCCCAGCATCCTAGTTTTTATGCTTTCTAAAAATCAGTGTGATGTTTCCCTTTTTCCAATTTGGGGACTTAACCTGACTGCTGTGACTTTTCAAGTATCATGCAGAGTGGCTTGTCGACTACATCAGTCATTTCCCTCAGGACTCCAGGATATGCCTCATCAGGTCCTATAGCCTTATGTATGTTCAGGTTCCTCAGGTGGTCTTGAAACTCATCTTCTCTTATAGTGGGAGGGAGTTGACTCCCCTGGTCCTTGCCATGAAGTTCTGGGACTTGACAGATGTGGGAAAGGAGATTAGCATTGAATCAAAAATACTGACAAGTACCTCAGCCCTCTCCATGTTGTTTGTTGCTAGTCACAGAATCACAGAATTAACCAGGTTGGAAAAGACCTTAGAAATCATGGAGTCCAACCTACCACCCAACACCTTCTAATTAACTAAACCATGGCACTANACTCATGGCACTGGACTGTGCCCATCTATCCAGCCTGTCCAGGTCCCTCTGCAGAGCCCTCCCGCTCTCTGACAGATTGACACTTGTTCCCAACTTGGTGTCATCTGCAATCTTACTGATGGTGAAGCTGTTAAGCAGGACTGGGCCCAGCACTGATCCCTGGGGCACACCACTAGTGACTGACCACCAATTGGATGTGGCACCATTCACCGCCACTATCTGGGCCCGGCCATCCAGCCAGTTCTTAACCCATCACAGAGTGTGCCTGTCCAAGCCAAGGGCTGCCAGCTTGGCCAGGAGTTTGCCATGACACACAGTGCCAAAGGCCTTGCTGAAGTCCAGCTAGACTACACCCACAGCCTTCCCCGCATCCACCAAGTGGGTCACCTGGTCATAAAAAGAGATCAAGTTGGTCAGGCAGGACCTGCCCCTCCTAAATCCACGCTGGCTGTGTCTGATTCCTTGGCCATCCTGCAGGTGCCCTGTGATTGCACTCAGGATGATCTGTTCCATTATCGTGCACAGCACTGAGGTCAGGCTGACAGGTCTGTAATTTCCTGGGTCCTCCTTCTGACCTTTCTTGTGGATTGGCACCACGCTGGCCAGCATCAGGCCTTATTTATCAAGGGAGTGAGAATCACTTGAAATTTTAAAAAAAAATTAAAAAAAAAAAAATAAAAATCATAACTCCATTATTGTTAAATATATAAATATAAACTGAGAAATGTCATTGTTTTAATGTATAGAAATCAATTGCATTTACAGACACATAAGTTACTCAGCATAGTAAATACCTTAAATGGCAAACAGCAATACAAAACTGTGCATACAATTTCACACAGTGATTTTGTATCTTTTTCAGTTGTCTCTAAACTCCCTAAAACAAAGATACCAAAGAAGACTTGAAAGAGTGCAGTAGTACACTCTCTGTCATCTGTAAAGTTCACTTTCATTTTCTTCACTGACTTCCCTGCAGAATAATGTTAACACAGATCCAGAAGTACAATCTCATTCTTTTCAAAACAGATGAGTTGGGGAATCACCGTGAAAACTGCAACTTCATAATCTTCTGACATGACTGTTAAAACCATGTACCTTCTCAGAAACCATGTTAATCATCTGCACTGAATTAAGGCAATTTTCAATGACCTTGTACCTAGGGTCAATAAAATACCCTGCCTGAGCACATACCAACCACTTCTATGGGGTCCTATGGCAATACTGCAGAGCCTTTCGGGAAAGCAATTTTCAGGAGGAGGAAAAACATAAACAGGGCAATTAACATTTTAAAGCCAAGTGTTCTTTTACATCTGTGTGGGCTGCTTCTGCCTGTGCTTATTCCCTTCTGCAATGAATTATCATGTTAGTGTTAGCTATTTCTTAGGAGATTTTACCAAGTTTCAAAATTCAATTGAATTTCCCAGTTCAGTTTCAGGACAGACATTCTTATCTGTACCATAGAATTCTAGGTAAAAATTCGTAGGTAAATGGTGAGTCTTGTGTTTTGCATACTGCTATAGCTGGACACAGATGATGTCTTTTCTCTGTGCCTTGGGAAAACTCCCTTCAAAATTGTTCAGCATGTTTGGTTTTTATATGTCAAGCCTAACAGAATAGTCACACATGCTACCAGACTTTAATATTTGTGACTTAATAAATTAACAAAGTCATCTGATTACAGTAAAATTACCATGCCATTTTTGGCTTCTATAACCCATCAAGTAGCAATATAGAAAGCAGCAGCTCTGGAACAGGCACTGTCTTCTGGAACTTCATCAATGGCACTCACCATCTAGATCCACAGATACTGTAGCACAGACAATTTAGCTCTTTTAGCGGGTCATGGATTTGTCTAGACAAGGAGATTTTCAGAAAATTAATCTGGAGCAACCAATTGAAGTGACTGATAGTGGATTTACACTCTGAAAAACTATCTGCACAGGTGTTTAACACTATTGCACACTATTAAGGAGATTGACTTCCATACCTCATTATGCTCTGACACTGGCAGCTTCTTAATAGGAACTCCCTAATGTGAATCATAAAGCCATCCTCCTGCTGAAGATTTTTTAAAAGACAGGAAGAGAGTCATTCACTACTGGAATGGGCTGCCCAGGGAGGTGGTGGAGTCACTGTCCCTGGAGGTGTTCAAGGCGGGTTTGGACGTGGCACTTGGTGCCATGGTCTAGTCTTGAGGTCTGTGGTTAACAGGTTGGACTTGATGATCTTTGAGGTCTCTTCCAACCTTGGTGATACTGTGATAAACCTGCAGTTATTAACCAAGTCAGAGGAATGATGGTAGTTCTAAGAGTAGTTATATATCCAGCAGATTAGAAATTTATGGTTATATTTGGGGTTATAATTGGAGGTGTTCAAATATTGTACATGTAAACAGTGGCCCACTGATACCAAGATTTTCTAAAACCCCAGTTAATGAGGCACTCCCAATGTGGAGATACTGCCCATCAGAATTCAGAGACTAGAAGTGATTCATTATGCACCTGATACAAAATTAAAAAAAAATGTGTAACTTGATATTAGGCATATAAAATGCAGGTCTCTACATCTGACCTGTCAGATCATGCTCCACACAAATGAGTATTTATGGGTGGAACTCCTGACTAAAACAAACTAGACAAATTATATACATCAAGCACCTACTTCTCTCTTCTGACTATAAGGAAGTGTGATAAGACATGGTGCATGCTGTACATGTCTAAAGATAAATTATATTAATGTGTACCATGGTTTTGCTATTATTTGTTTCACCATGACATGCTTTGCTAAGGATGATCAAGTTAATGGCTGTAGGTTTCAGATGTCTGGCTGCATGTTATATTTCCCCTGTTCCCCTACAGCACATCTTCTGTGCATTTACACTACTTACCTCAGTGAAAGTCATATTTTAATGGTTTGTTTTTCTTTCGGTGTGTTCCAGAGATCCAGATGGTTTTCTTTTCCAACAACTAGCAAGACACCACTCTCACCTGTAAAAAAGACAGATGGAAAAAGGTTTTAGAACTGTGTCTGACATCAGATTGCTCTAGCAGCCTCACTGCCAGGACTGTGACAACACATGAACCCTGACAAATGTACTTCAGCCTGTGAGCCTCACTTTGCTTTGACTTCAGTCACCTTGGTGCCTTCCCTCAGAGGCAGTGCCTTCACTTGAGATCATAGTTTGGGAACTGCTGTTCCAGTCCTCATAAAGTTTTCAATTAGGCATATATAGTCTTTTCTGGGTAAGACTGGGTGGTGACATACTAATCTAGATTCCTTTAGCAAGTGGATAACAGATGGGAGAAGCAGAAGGTGTCATATCTTGACTGTTTTTGACACTGACACATATTATTCTTCTACCTAAGAGAAACACACTTTAGAGAAAACTAGTACAGGATAAGTACAAACTGGCTGCAAAGTCATTCACTAGAAGCATTTATCAATGGTTAATTATTAAAATGGAAGGATGTATAGAGTATTATTCCCTAGGAATCTGTGCTAAATTTGGGGCTTCTCAGTATTTCCATTAACAATCTGAATGAGGGAAGATAAAATACACTTGCTCACTACTGCAGATAATCCCATGCTAATAGAGGCTGCCAGCTCACTGGAAGATAGAAATTCAGATTATCTTGACAAATTGGAAAAACAGTCTTAAAAACAGGTGGCAAATCAATAAGGATATACACAAAGTCCTGTACTTTCAGACTGCACAAATACAGAATTGATAAGACAGTAGACCCACAGAAAGAAGCTAGGGAAGCACAGCCAGAATGTAATCAACTTGAATAAAAAATATAAAGCAAACCCCATAGTGGGATACATAAAGAGACTTTAGGAGACTTGAGTTGTCCACAACTTCATCAGTAGCAAACTCTGAGCTGTGTACTGAATACTGGGAAAAGAGAAATTGGACAGATTGCAGGAAAGAGAGATAAGAATTGTCACAGGTTAAAAACAAATAAATAAATAAACATGCCATCTATGGAGAAAACCAAAAGAAACAGCATGGTTTAGGCTACAGATTGCTACATAAAACACACCAATAAAAGACTTCCAGTGTGAAAGATTTTTAAACACTGTCAGATTGCATGAGGGATGTCTTTAGGAACAGGCTAGACAAATGGGAAAAACAGAGGGATAGAGGGTAATCAGGGCATAGGGAGAAGCTCAATGGTCTCTAAGGCCCCTTCTAATGCTATTTTCTAGGACACAGTCATTCTGCATCTTCTAAACTTCTTGTTGTGAGTGGTTGTGTTTACAGTAATTGTGCCAAGACCAGCATTTCTCATTCAGCATCCCTGGAGTTGAATGAACCTGAGCTTTTCACTTGTTAAAAATTCAGTAAGTCCTATAGTTCTCAGAGTTCACTGCACTAAAGCTAAGGCAGTTATACAGCCTGCTTTTAGAATGCTTTCTTTGAATAAATTAGCAAGGCTGCTATCTAGAGTCTACATTATTGCTCAGCACCACTTTGTTAATTTGGAATCCAGATCTGGTGACTGATTTAGTAAAACAGTTCAGCTAATCCCTAGTGAATAGAAATCCTCAGCCTAAGATTGTATGGCTCACCAGACTCCCACACGTGCAAATGCAGCAGCTGCCTTGCAAAGGGAAGTTAAAATATCAAGTACAAAAAACTTTAGAAGGTTTTCACATGAAATGCTTATTTTCCTTCCTCAGAGATCTAGGGCTACAAAAGGAAGAAGTAGAGACAATCACAAACTTTCCCAGTAGATGACTTTTGTAGTAAGGGTAGCAAATGCACGTATGTATTCCAGAAAGCTCTTTGAGGACAGCAATTCTGGCAGGAGAACAGTCAGAGTTACTGTTAAAAAAACTAATTCTGCTAATTAGCCTTCTCTGGTTCTTCAATCAGCCAATACAATTACAGTGCATGCCCAAGTGATAACAATAACCAATATATTTTAAACTATTGCTTTCTGTGTGCTAAAACACATTCAGAGTACTATGAATTCTAGTTCTGCAGTGAGGGCTTCTGGGAAGGCATTTCCTGCTATGGGAAAGTCCCTGTGTAGATTGCTTCCAGCCTGATGGGATGCCCTTGAGTGACCCAAAATCTGTTGAGCTTTAGGAGACCACACAAGGCCCATTTACTCACTCAAACTTGGTATGAGGTGAGCAAGCAGCTGATTTTCCAGGATGTTGAGATAGCCAAGTCAGTCAGACATGTTACATACTGTACCTGCTTCTGAACCAGCCATCCAAATTTAGAAATAAATGATGAAATGTAACAAAAATAACAATTTAAAATATGACAAGTCATTTCTTCCTCAAAATTACTGTAAAGACATAACAATTGCTCTCAGATAGGTCCTTCTGAGTGATACTGCATAACTGAATGGTTCTAGTGCAGCCAAAACTTAAAGATACTCAGGTACTTACCTCCTATTACCCAACAAGAAATATTCAAACAGGACTCAGATGCCCAAGAATCACAGATAACATTTTGGGATCCAGGCCTATGGCCCCATTTGAGCTACCCAAATAATTCAACATGCTCTCAGGTAGATGGAAGTCTCACGTGGAAAACTTTGTCAGTCTCTGAACTTCTGCATTAGGCGTTGCTGGTCCCTTTCCTGAAATCAGAGATAACTGATGTGTGCTAGAAATGGTTGTGTGTTACCTGTGAAAAGCAAGGGTCCATACAAAGATGTGTTGGTTGTGTTAACTTAGGTACAGTTTTTGTAGCGTCACACATAGTTGAGCCACTTACTTGAGCTGCAAAAAAAGGCAAGCTGCATTTACTAAAAGGCAACAATTTGTGACGAGCAAACACTTTCTGAGTATCATTTGACACTGATATGCTCTTAACAACTAACAAAACTTCCTTTTCATACAGCATAGTCATCATGGCTATGGCAAGACTATCGCATTTTAGAAGCATGCTTCGACTCTCCATAATGACTGTGAGTTGCGTGGTTTCTAGACTGCCCAAAAATTATCTTACCCAAGTAAGCTTATAAACAGAGTAGGCCACACACAAACAAGAACAGGGTGTAACAGATGATAAAACCAAAAATTAAAGAATACCTATTCAAGTGAAGAAATGCCAATCCTGACAACACATTCTTCTCCTTCAGATGTTTTCCCCAATGCCCTTTTGTTACTTTGTGGGGAAGAAAAACTGTAATATAAGGAAAAAGAGACATAAGCCACACAGTAGCTGTAAGTTAAACCCCACAATATCCAGATTTCAGGGACCTAGCCTCTAAAGTAGGATACAAAGTCCCAAATCAGGTGCTTCAATTTGCTGTGAAGTATGTGAGAAAATCTGGACTCTCGGAAGAGTGATAAATACACAGTTGTACATTAAGTCATGTGGAATTAGATGACAAAATGGCCAGGCATGTGAATTTTCTGAAATCTCATTTCTTTCTAGAGTTTGCACACTTTGAAGCAACAACTTAAGACCTATTTGAATTTTAGGCTGGATCCTTAAGCACTGAGCATTGTTAGTGTGTGATCCCCTCAGCCAAGAGCATTATATTTGCACATTGCCAATCTCTCTGGCCACAAACACAGACATTTCATTCCTATCTACGCAGATGTAGATTACAGATATTGAACAAAGTTTCTCCATACATTAGCCTTTTAGTACACTAATCATTTTTGTTACCCTTCCCTGAATTCCTTCTAAAGCATTTATCAGTTTATGAGTAATATTATTTAATCTATTAAAATGAGGAAATACACATCCAGATGTATGCAAAGAAACATTCTTTTCTATATTTACTCTTAATTTACATCTTGATTAGTAAAATCCCCACTGCACCACTACTAAGTCAAATAAAATTTCACCAGTGATTGAAGGTGTCCTGTGGGATTGTACAAAACATGTATCTTTAATGACTTTGGTCAGCTAAATGCACATGGCCAAGAAAGAACTGCATTTTATATCTCTAAGTCAAATGTAATCAAGAAAACACCTTTTCAGAGTGTAAATAATTTTTAATTTCATTAGATGAATATTGATATCTTTGATTAACTCTCCATACAATAAGTCTAAATTATTCTGGAGCCATTGTCCCACACTCACAAATACATAAGGTAATCCAGCAGATCTCAGCTTGCTTGGAAGCTTGAAAAGGCCACAGCTGAGATACCAACATAAGTGTACTTTTGAAAAATAAGGTTTAAAAAAAAAAAAGAGAGTTTATGACAGTTTTTTTTTTATCTTTTGCCCTTGAGGTTCCAGCTAATGGGCTCAATTCTGACACAGGCAGAACGAGGCCTGTTAGTGAGAGTTTTTTAAGTAGCCACCGTTCTGAAGGGGGAATAGCCAGGTGACCCACAAGGGCGAACCAGAGCCCAGAGCGTGGAGAAGACTGGTGGCCCGGAATCTCCAGAGGGAGAAAAAGCCAAGAGAGGTAGGAAACCAGAAGGTGTATTGAGTGCAGCTGTAGAAAAGTCCGGAGGGGTTGATGTTACCAGCCGTCTTTTCAAGCTCTGGGATAGACCCTGATGTCGACATGGAAGCGATGCGGGACGTGGACACTTCAACGCTGGAGTACGGCAGTTCGGCAGCTCTGCGACACCGGGGAACATGGAGAGGGGTGGCGGTTGGTTGTAAGGAGCCCTGGTATAGCTGCGAGGACAGCACGGGGTCAGCTCCCGCAGGCCGGCCCTTCACAGGAACCGCGGCAACGGATGTCTCCAGGGCGCCCTGCAGTGAGGGCCGGGGAAACCGAGACAGATGTTCAGCCCCTCCGCTGCCCGGCCCCATGTGCGACGATGGTGCTGCAGGCAGCCCCCACCTTGTCCTGCCCTGCCTCCTCTCAATGTGGCTCGGCCGTTCGCTCCTCCTGGTGCGTCCCTCTCCCAACCCGCACTAGATGTCCCTGCACCGTCCCAGCAAGTCCCAGTACTATGCTAATTGTCTCAGAACAGTCTCGGATTGCCCCAGCACTGTCCCACCTGTCCCAGCACTGCCCGTGCACGGTCATAGACTATCCCAACGCCGTCCCAGACTTCCTCAGCGGAGTCGTAGACTGTCCTAGCACAGTACCAGCACTGTTCCAGCACAGTACCAGCACTGTTCCAGCACTGCCACAGCTCCTGTGTGGGTACCTATCTTTCTCCAATGCGTACCTCGGGTGGCCTTAGGACGAGGCTCGCCGTCGCGTACCAGCCACAAAATAGAGATACTCGGCACCCCTCGGTGACAGTCCCCGGGCCATGGGAAGGTTAATCGTGCCCCGGGACAACTCATGGCGCTGCCACAGAGACACAGAGAGGGGAAAAAAAGCCAGAGGCTCTAACGATGGGAGTTGTTTTGCAGCCCAGCTCTATGTAGGTTTGTAGTTGCCGTGCGAAAGCCGCGCAACGCTTCCGCTCCTCCAGGAAAGTCCGAATGCGGGCAAATCCGCAGCTCGGGGTGTCAAGTTTGCAGAAAATGGCCGAACGCAAATTTTCTTTGCATATTCCTCTCGGATAACAAATAAATAAATACATGCTGAAGAGATAAATGACTGTCCGGTGGTAAATACTGACCAGCAGCAACAGCTGAAGACGAATCACCACACTACCAACATTTTAATTGAACCGTTTAGGGGGAAGGGGGAGAAAAGAGAGATCTTCGGGCTGCCGCAACTGCCTGCAAGCCCACTGTTTTCTGTCTCGGTGTCTGCGAGAAAAAGATAAGAGACTGGTGCAAAAAAGCAATCAAACAAAAAAAAAAAAAAAAAAAAAAGAAAAAAAGAAAAAACAAACCAAACAAACTACTAAGAAGCACTAATGACTTGAAAGTAGTTGCAGCCCTCCATAACTGCTCGCCAAAACTCCCAGCCGGGGAGTAAAGGGCAGGTGACAGTACGTATCGATCCCCGGTCCCTCTCCCTGGCACAAGGTGGCCAATGGGGCACGGGAAGAGCATGATAAAACGAATACCGCCCAAAGGAAGATCCAGCTGCCGGGAGGCTCGACTGCTGCCAGGCGGGAAAACCTGCGAGCGGTACAAACCGCGCATCAGTGGCGTCACGCACCGCGGGACCGGCGGCGGTTAAAGGAGGGCTCTCACGCTCTGTAAGGGTGATCGGAAAGGAAAGCCTGCAATTTACCTAAACACACACGTTTTGGTTTCAGCGGAGAGGGATGGAAATGACTGTCATTAATTACCAGGTCCTGAAAGCTTTTCTTGCTTTTCAGGAAGTCAGAATTTACTTCTAGAGGTGGTGTCATTGTCGTTTCTGTAGTATTTCCAATACACCGCAAAGTTTCCACCCGAGCAATTTGAACATTTTACAGTAACTACTCATTTTCCCGGAAGGCAAAAGTAGCCTGGGAAGCATATCTGCAGCGGCTCTCCACCCCGCTTTGCTTGACCAAGAGCTGAGTGGTGACATGGCTTCAGTGCCAGACGTGCCCACTCCGGCACCCAATTCCACCACCAAGCCACTAATAACTGTTCTGGAAGCAGAATCGGGCCCTTCGGGACCTCAGTATCTTTCTCGGAGAAGTTAATAACTGAGAAGAAGACGCCACCTCAAGTACAAAACACGGTTACATTGGGGGGGGGGGAAGGAAAAAAAAAAGTTCTTGCTGTTTTTTGACAGCTTTCCACGGCTGTCTGAACTTTTTTGTTTAATTGCACCTCTTCTACTAAGAGGAGGTGATTATTCGCTTCTTTTTATATGTTAAAGAACTCCTTAAGTACCTGGAGAAATAAAAGTACCAGCAGGCACCCAAGGTGCCGAGTACTTGCATTTGAGATTTTAAAAGACGAAATTTAAAATCGCCTAATTTAATTATGTCAAACAGTAGGATCTACAGTAGTCTGTAGCGCTCAAGCTACCTGAATTTACATCCAAATCTACATGAAGTTTGGCAACAGATGAAGCTGGTAGTTCTGGTTCCACCGAGGCGGAAGGACAGCGGGACACATAAAAATGTGAGCTTTGAGACATCTCCGAGGAAAAAAGTTTTGGAAAAAAAAGGACGCTGAGAAACTTGTCATCGAAGACACGAGCTGGATGTTGAGCCTGGCACGAAAGCAAGCCGTCACACAGAGATTTAATTATTATCAGCCAAATCTTTGCACTGGAGAACGAAAAGGGAGAGAAACTAAGTATTTGCAATCGAAAAAAGCGAGCTTCCCCTACCCTGGGCCCCACTGCCCGGCATCCCCTCTCCGATCAAGGGTGGATCATTGGCCACGGGGGCAGTTCTGAAATGACATCCCCCGGCTCCTGGCCACGGCACTCAAATAATTCCAGTAAAATATATAATTAAACAGATAAGTCAATTAAAAAAAAGGGGGGAAAAAAAAGGGGGGGGGGGGGAGGCAGGCAGAAACAAGTCGTCACTGAGATACCACCATCAAAACCCGAGTTGCTGCATGTACTTCGCTAAGGGCTGTCATTATTTGCTGTACACATCCTCTCGCCAGTCAATCGTGACGAGCAGGTTTTTAAACCTCCACTAATTTACATAGAACAAAGACGCTTTCCAGCTACGCTAGAAAAGAAAAAGAAACACGAAAGAAAAAAACATTCGCAATTAAAAATAACGATTTGTTCTTGGATAGCTACTAGACTTTTTGATCTAACCTCTCCGGGACTTTTATTTAACCTCAGTAACATCCTGAAAGGCTAAAACCATTTTGCACACATTGCATCGTACCTTTTCAGTCCTGCAATGCCGAGCAGTACCGAGCTGACCGCAGGCTGCCCAGATAAGTTTGTTCGGTAAAAGAAACGTGACGAAGCGCACGTGGTTAATTAAATCCTGCAGGGATCCAGCTGGTATAAGCAAAAATCAGCCAGTCTTTAACAACCTGGTCACATACGCTGCATATAGAAAACAGTGCGTAAAAATATAATTACGAAAATACGCAGCTCTAGACATACCCTCAAAAAAAGTTTTCCAGACCGAAAGAAAAAAAAAAAAAACAAAAACAAAAACGCCAACCAAAAAAAAAAAAACCACCAACAACAACAACGCCCCTACATTTCAGCAGAAGTGACTGGTGGTAACTGTGGCTGTTGATCCTACGGCTTCACTTTGACGCTCAGATCACGTCAATTTCCTTCACAGGTTTCCCAAAATCTCGTTTTTTGAGCCTATTCTGTGGGCTTGACCGCACGGATCGAGAGTTGGAGGAACGGAGGGCGTTCCGCCGCCCTCCCTTGCCGCGTTGCGGGGTTGCCCAAGCTCTCTGGAGGCGTTTGAGAAAGGGGCAGGGAAAGGCGGCAGGTCCAGGAGCTGCCCCGCGGCTGTCCGGCTGCCTCCAGGGGGCTGCAACCCCGGGATGCCGCGAAGCTCCCGGACGACTCCCAGGCATATCGCCGAGAAGAAGGGGATGCCAGAACCGCTCCCTCCTTACTGAAAGTGGAAACGCACCGTCTCAGTCCCGACACAGCCAAAACCCTTCTCGCCCTCTCCTCCCTCACACCCCTCTCCTTCCCAGCTAGATCTGATTCTTTTTTTTTTTTCTTTTTCCCTTTCCTTTCCTTTTTTTACCTTCCTAAGCACACGACTTCCCTCCTGCCTTTGACATTTGGGGCTTGTGAGCAAGGAGAGCCTACGAAGTATCGCTTGCCACCGCTCTCTTTCCGTGACACCTTGGGGAAATTTCGGTGGTTCTTTGAAAAAATAAAATAGGCAGGCGACGGCGTTGACTTTATTTGGTGATGGTTGGCAGTACCCGTCAAACGCCGAGCCGAGAGTGGCTGCGCGAACGGGGCTCATCCCCGCTGCCTCATCTCGGAGACGTTCCCGTGTCCAGCTGCAGAAACACGGGGCTGGGAGGGCTATCTCCCCATAGCGAAACAACCCTTCCCTAAACCCCAAAACCAGAACCGGTATTTTTTTGCCCCCTTCCTGCTTAGGGGCAAGGGGAGCTGTTTTCAATCGCTATCTCCAAATTTCTCTGGTTTCTTAAGAAGGGAGACTGAAATATCACTATTGCAGGGCACACAGAGTTGATAAACATTCTTAGTAAGGAGCAAATCAGCTCCCCACCGCTGCCGTTGAAGCTTGCTTAAATGGAAAAAAATAATAACAAAGGAAAGAAAATTTGATTTGATTTCTCTGACATATTTTGAAATGCAGGGAGTTCCCGTACTTGGCCGATAGAAGCCTAAAAGTTTGCAGAGAGGTATCAGTAATAACGGTAATAACAGGAAAAGCAGCAAACGGAGGATTGTGGAAGCCCGGCAAACGCTCGATAGGAAAGTTCAGGCATTTGGAGCTGAGCTTCGTCGTTTCAGTTTGCCTGATGATGTCAACGGTGTGTCGAAAAGTAAGAAATGAGAGTTAAGGGTGAGCGGTGGGGGCAAGGGAAAGGCAGCAAGCGCTTCTTTCCAAAAGGCGGAGTTTTTTGAGGTAATTTCGACTCTTTCGTCATTTTGAATACAAAAGAACGGTGACTGGCTGATTTTTCCCATCCCTAGCCCATCTGGGGTGATGCGGTAACTTCGCGCACGGATTATTTTAATCAAGAATGTTGAAACATAAAACATCCTTGGATCTTCCCTTAATGCTGACCGCGTGTTTAATAAAAGGTCAGTGTAACTGTCCGAGCTTGATGCAAACTGGATTAAACAATGAGTCCTTGAGAATGTGGACATTTGGAGCTTAATCGTTGCTACTTTTATATTATAGTACAGAGAAATGTGAAAACTGTTTGTTAAGCTTTTGATAGGAATTTCAATTTCCTTGTCTATCCAAAGCAGTGTGCAACACGTAGGAACTTTTCACTATAAGGCATCTATTGCCCGGTGAAGGAAACGATCGGTATCACTTTGGAAAATAAAACACAGCTCTGAAAAACTTCGGAAAAAAAAAACCTTGTCCTCCACTTGAATTGTCTTTCCCCCTCACAAACGAGCCAGTAAACTACCACCGAAGCAGGCACACGGCTCTGCCCATAAAGCTGCAAAAAACTCCCAAACAAAAAAGATACAAAACGCAGAGGCATTATTTCTGACGCAGAAGTGAAACCATCTCGATCCAGGCGAGTTTATTTGTAACCCGGGAAGCAGCGAGCNGGGGGAGGGGTGCAGCGCGGACGGACCTGCCGGGGTTGGGGCTGCAGCTGCTGGCTGCTGACTCAGAAAAGCAATGTAGGTCATAACGAGTTTCCTTAAGTTACCTAAGTTCGAACAATTCAGCTTTTCTTCAGAGGCTTCCAAAGTACTGTTGCGACATTTCTAAGCGCCGTGGCTTTTGCCGAAGTTCAACACCCCCACTCCCCGTCCCGGTTCCGAGCGACTGGGCTGTGGCGAAGCGGGCAGCGCCCTCCCTTCGGTGCTCACGCGTTTCACCTCCTTTCATCGTCCCTCGCTCATTTCCATCACAGCATTACTTTTAAAATATTTTGTTTCAGAAGTGGATTTAAGGAAAAAAAACCCAACAAACCAAAATCCAAAACAAAACAAAAAACAACAACAAAAAAAAAACCCCACCACAATAAAAAAGGATTCATATTTCCTTCTAAGTTTTCAGAGAACAGGCAAGTGAATTGCCTACCTACTTTCTATAAAGCCCAGTTTTTTTCCAGGAAGCCTTTATCACGGTTCCTAGTTTGAGTCTGTTCTTTATGAGCACTACTTTTTACTTTCCACCATCAGTCGATTTTTACATCATCAGTGAAAGGGCTATGGAAAGAGTTCACTTTTGCCATGGGTTTTGTATGCAAAAGATGATCCGTTTTTCGAGTAACACCGAACACTGTCCTTTATCTATATATTTTTTGTTACTTACCACCACCGCCACCCTTTTAAAAATTTTTTTTAAACCACAGCAGAGCAGGAAAAGAGTAGCCACAGTCCCCGCGAAAAGCTCACGGAGGATGAGCAAGCGTCGTGTTCTGTCTCAAGAGCAGCGAAGTGGGACGGAGACCTCGCCGCCAAGCACCAAGTCGTAGACAAGCGGAAAAGCCGAGGATCTGGGGGACGCTTCAAGAAAGGAACCACACTGGAACTTATTTTATTCAGCGGGAGCTTTCCCCAACCATCACCTGCCCTCTCCGCGCCGCAGCAAGCCGGGGCCGTGCGTGGGCTGGGGCGGGGCGGTTTGGGGAGATTTCCGAGGAACTCGCACTTTCCCCCAGAAAATGATCATCAGGAAGGCACCCGTTGTCATGAAGCACAACTAAGATGGGAAATCATCTGCCGATAGATTTCACGAAACCAAGGAGTGGCGCGGGGGTAAACAGTGCACACCTCGCCCAGTCCGAGAGCTGCACTTCTGCTGGGGGCACGCACGGCCCACGTGTCCACCACGGGTGGTTTCAGGGCCATCGCACAAACGGTTGTCACGGCTATGAATGCCTCCAGCTATCCTCCTTCCAGTTCCTCTCCAACCTCTCAGGGACTGCTCGCCGGCCTTGGTGCTGGCAAGCGAGGACCTCCCCGTCTAAACATAGAAGAGAGCAGAAGTCCCATGCATGTTTCCCCGAGCACGTTACAAGCAGCAGCTTCACGAACCTCGAGGCCGGAGGCGGGAGCACCCGGCAAGCTCGGGCAAGCCCGGTCCCGGCCTCCGCCCGCCTGGGGCACGGCGGCTCTGACTCCCGGGGCGGAGAGGCGAGCCCTCGCTCTCCATAAAAATTACAAGCCAGAATGAATCTCGAAAATCCCAAACCGAAAACTGAGTTGAAAGAAATAGAAAGAGAGGAGAGGGAAAAAAAAAAAAAA
>WBNM01010455.1:89165-144399 GCA_013399055.1 Ramphastos sulfuratus | reverse complement strand
ACAGTGAAATAAGGTGATCGGGAGAGGGGACGGTTGCTGCCGCCCGCCGAACAAAAGCGGACGCTGATATTAAACGAACGGGCTTTTGTTAGGGGGNAAAAAAAAAAAAAAAAAGACAGACGCCTTTTTAATTTTTTTAAGACTCGCTACCCTGCGCCGTCCTGCCGGCGGAAAGCTCCCCGCGTCCCGCCGCAGCCGAGGGCGGTGGCCAGACTGACCGTAGGCGCTCAGGCCCAGGAGGGAAACATGGGGTGGGCAAAGCTCGGCACCGGTTTAGGAACACGTTCCCCAGCCTTGGCGGCGGTGGAAGGCCCTCCTCTAGTGTTTGCAGTTTTCTTTGTTTACATTCAGTTTAGAACATTGGCCTTTGGCCAGAAAAGCACCGGTTCCCCCTATCCTGAGCCTCCCCCACGACTTCTCCGGTGGCGGAGAAGAGATTTCTAACTTTCACAACCCTCGGATTTTAAAAATGTTTCCCCCTGGGCTCCCCGAATTAACCCTTCAGAAACAAAATGGGGCTGGACGGTGCATGCACCTGCCCCTCGGATCTCCCAACCGAGGGGGTCGCAACAGGTTTCTACCGGAGGGATGGAGGTGTAAGGTCTGCTGGCGAAGTGCACCGAACCGAGCGGCAGAGCCCGGGGCCCTGGGTTCGGCGCGCCTCGCCTCGCCGCCCGCGGGGCGGTGCTGTGTGGCAGCCGGGCGAGGAAGCGGCGCGGTTCTCCCCGCTGCCGCCGCCGCCGCCGCACCGACCGGTTCCCCAGTGCTTGGGGCCGCGGCGGGTGGGGATAGCGCTGAGGTCGCTTGTATGCGCCGGACTTCTATGCCGTTCACCCCCCCCACCTCGCCTCCCGCCCCTCCACCCCGATATCTTCCACTACCACCCCTCGGTGAGGAGTAAGTGCCACTGCTCCGCCTTCTCCTTTTCGCAATGTTGACGCAATCTATAAATAGTGGAACAAAAGGACCAACTTCCTCGCAGCTTTGCTGAAACTGCACAAAAAAGGCAACTGGGGAGGGGACACACGCGGTTGTTTTTTGATTTTATTTTTCTCCGGTTAAGAGGCGAATCCTCCATCTCCTTCCCCCCTCCCTCCCCCCACCCGCTACTGGAAGATTTTTAAATTATTTTTTTACTCGCTGTCTCCTATGCTGGCAACGTCCTGCGAGTGGCTATTTTGCTTTTGCAGCGAGAGAAGGGCTTCCCTCTCCTCCACTTGTGACAGTAAGTGCCATTTAGCTACTGCCTTTTCTACGGGGGNGCGCGGTCAGGAGATGCTGATACGATCACGCGTAAAACAAGCTCCCCCCCCGCCCCTTTGCCAGTCGGATCGGTGCAAGCGCAGGCAGTTACTGGCCGGAGGGAGAATTACATCATCCTCTGCTCCAGTGATGCTACCTTTCGTGCCTCTACCATGCGCGGAGGCAAACAAGCGGGGGCGCGCCTCCCACCCCCAGACACCCGCAAGCCCGAGTCGAGGGGGGGCGAAGCGCGCCTCCGCATCGCACACACACACACACACGCCCGCCCGCCTAAGTGTTTACAGCGCTCACACAGGCGTATTATGACGTCGCCTGAGTGACAGCCCGCCGTGCCAACGGGGGGGCCCGCGGCCCTCGACGCCAAGGCAGAACACGGACGCCCCGCCCGCCAACCCCCCCACGCCGTGCGGAGGCAGCGGCCGTGTGCGGTTCCGAGGGGGCCAGTGGGAGCCGAGCCCAAGACTAAATATTTCAGAGTCAAATCAAAGGTATATGGCCCGGTACTGGTGCGGTTTACGTGATGACGTTCTCAGCGCACACTATGCGCTAGGGAAGGGATTTGCTGTGTGAGATGCGCGGTGTATGCGAGAGCTGTCTATGAAGTTACGCCGCTGTCCCAAGCCTTTAGGACACCCCTCGGGAGTAAGCTGGAACACAGAGTCCGGCCCTCCTCATGAAAGGCTCTGGCACAGGGAATGCGTGAGCGCAGAAACTGTCACACTGATGACTTTGGACACTTAATTGTCCAAAGTNGTGTGTGTGTGTGTGTGCGCGGCGGGAAGACACTCCGCCTGCAGCAAGTTGCCGGGCGGCGGAGGGCACCTTAGACTTGTTTACCGCTCGGCGCTACGTTCACCGGCATGTTTACCCTGCACACAGGACGCGGGGCTCCCCACCCCGCCTCTCCTCACTCCACTCCCCCAACCCCTTCCCTNGCCCGCCAACCCCCCCACGCCGTGCGGAGGCAGCGGCCGTGTGCGGTTCCGAGGGGGCCAGTGGGAGCCGAGCCCAAGACTAAATATTTCAGAGTCAAATCAAAGGTATATGGCCCGGTACTGGTGCGGTTTACGTGATGACGTTCTCAGCGCACACTATGCGCTAGGGAAGGGATTTGCTGTGTGAGATGCGCGGTGTATGCGAGAGCTGTCTATGAAGTTACGCCGCTGTCCCAAGCCTTTAGGACACCCCTCGGGAGTAAGCTGGAACACAGAGTCCGGCCCTCCTCATGAAAGGCTCTGGCACAGGGAATGCGTGAGCGCAGAAACTGTCACACTGATGACTTTGGACACTTAATTGTCCAAAGTAGACAATAAAAAAAAGCTGATTTAAAAAAAAAAAAAGGAAATAGGGAAATAGATTTAAGCATCAAAGACAAAACATGAATTTCACACATTGTCTGCTTTCCCCAGTGTTACACGTATAATGTTAAAGGCTATTAGAAACTTGTTGCAGTATGCTACTGAGGCAGAAAAATGGGGGTTTTTACTCAATCTGTGAAAATATGGAAGTAGTACTTACCCACTGCAAAGCAGATAAATCCGTATCACACTAAAAACAACAAAAATGCTTAAAAACTGATACTTGTTGAGAACTGCTTGCCAGGATGCAGCAGTGTAAAACCGTTGCTAAAACATCAACGTTTACTCACTGCAAAATGCAAGTAACCGTAAAGCCCTGTTTAATCCTAGGCACAGTTTTTAATGTGTTAATGGTTTGCAGTTTCTACACAGTGAATTACTTTTTGAAGTCTGGGTGTTTCTATTTGTGCAGAAAATAGACTGAGAAGCTTTGAGCTCCTACTGTTACAAAAGTTAAAAGGAAACAACGTTGAGCTGCTAAGTCGGCAGTCTGGAATGAGTCAATAGTATCTCCTTTGTCCCTGCTAGCTTTCTCTGCTGTGGTGTATCTTTGCTCTATTTCCTCTGCACAAGCAAACCAGCATTTCTACCCTCAGTATATTTATCAGACTTTGTAGGTCTCTTGGCTTCTAAATATTCTAACCTATCAGTAAAATTCAAATGCATCTGCCTTTCCAGGCTGTGTACAACAGTTGTGATATCGTCGATGACAGTATGCTCACTTCTTTAACCACGCAGATACTTACACATTTTCCATTATCTATAATTAATGGGGCGAGTTATTCTTGCTTTGTTGTACTAAGCCTTCAGAAGGGAACAAATCTGCCTTTTTAAAGTATTCCATCATCTCTTGTTTTTCCAAACAAACAAACAAAAAGGATGGGGACAGAGACACAAAGGAGATATAAATAACTCCCCGCCTCATTTACTTGGGGATTCCCTGGCAGTCTCAGAGGGCACAGAGGTAACATAGCTGGCTTTTACAACGAGATCACAGGTCCTGACACAGGGTCACAGAGAATCTATGCTTGGCTAGCCCTGTGCTCCAGTTTTGTTTAGCTGGTAGCTAGTCCCTTGAGGGATCAGTGTCAACTTAAGCATGCTAACTTCTCAAAGCAATGGGGTGGCCAGTGACTGAGAGCTGTAACTGGCTCCTGCAGGGCTCCGCAGTTATGCTGCACTTGGAGCTTGAGTGCAGCTGTCAGGCTGCTCCTACGGCCCCAGAGCTTGTCACAGAAAGAAATCAAAGTAGCAACAGTTTAAAGCAAACCCCAACACTGCCTGATTTCTGAAAACAAAAGGTGGGCAGATGTATTGGGTGGATTGCAAAAACAGCTTAGGTAGGGACATGGCTTATAGACTGAGGCACAAAACTGGAGCCAACTCCCATAACCAGGAGCTAAGTTTCTGTGTACCTCAACCCCACTTTGCTTTTAAACTCTGGCCTCAGAATTAGTATTACTTGTTCTGTAGATCTATCACACTCCCAGAGATGATAAACAAACATCAATTCAATACTCCACATGTAAAGGTATTACTTGTTCAGCAACTAAAGTAGGTGCATACTTTCTCTGTATTACATATATGTCTTAAATTAACCCATTAGGGAGGTACATATATATGGAGGTACATATATATATATATATAATTCCTTACATTAATACCCTCTTCTGGTTTAACTATCCAAAAGCACTGGAGACTGGAGTACAAAGAAAAGTGAAACTGCATGAAGTCATTGGAAGGTTGAATTCTGTATTTTAGTATTTACAGTATGCAAGTTTTACTTAATTTTATGTTACAGTATAAAGGCTCTTTAGGTTTGCAAAATTAAGATTTTTAATTTGTTTTATAAAAATAAGGCTTGTTTATTATTAATTTATTTAAGTCTATCTTTTTATTATTATTTAAATTACATAAGTAAGTAATTTAGCATATGAGTATCTGAATGGCCATTCCTTTTTCACACTCAAAAAAGATTATTGGTCAACTTTTGCCATAGTTTTGTATCTGTGTAGTGTCTGAGACTTTTTTCTTTTACTGTAATTCTGTACTTCACCCTCTAGTTCTTTTAAAAGAACTCTTTTCAGAAAAAATGCAGCCTGATAATTCCTAAAGATAACAAGCAGTTTTCTCTGATGACCATAAAGGTCTATGCTATGAATTGACACAGCTTTCACTCAAAACTCTAAACACATCTCTATCTTTTCAGTTGTAAAGAGTGTTACTAACTTATGTTTGGAAATTTGACAGATACAGACAGCACAGTCTTCCTGGTCCTGTGAGCAGGCAGTTCCAGTGTTTCAGCTTTTGCACAGTAGCACTTTAACAAGCAGCAGCCATGCATAACTAACAAGCCTGCAAGTCCAGATACTGCCTATTTAGAAGCCTGTAGCCAGCTCTTATCCAAAATGTTCATTTTATATTCTTGCAGCAATATGACAAAACTATTAACAGCAGGAAAGTGTAGCAGTTATTCACAACAGATAAGATACAGAGGGAGAAAAGAAGTTTTAAGAAATGGAGTCTGAGCTGCAGGAAGGAAGCAGCAGAGCTCCAGCTATCCTTTTATAGCAACTGGTGTTTTGTGGAAAGTGGGAAAGAAAACACTATTTTCTTTCCAGTAGATAGCCAGTGATGGCATGACCATTCTAACTGATTAACATTCTTGGAGAAATCTTTAGGTAAGTTTAAATTCTAGTATCTGGAAATAAGAAGTATTCTTTACCCCAGTTTTCTCTCTTGAACCTAATTCTGCATTCTGGGTCTTAGCCTCTAGCTCTAGGATGGATGTTTAATAGAAAGTTTTCAGGTTTGGCATTAATGCTTCAATAAAAGTAACATTTTTCAGGATATCTTAAAGTACTGTAGTAGCTTTCGTTAATATTTTCTATGTGTACAGTTAACATTCTGAATACTACATATATATATAAATTACAATAGCTAATCTTGACCTCACTTTAAAATGTGTACACAAGACATATACCTAGCACAGATTAAAGAAGTGTTCTCAACATGCATTACAGCTACAAATAAATCTTTTGTAAAAAATGAATGGAAATTGGGAAAGCAGTAGCTCATCAAATGAGAAATATGTCCTTCAGACTGTGTCATCAAGTAAATAAATATGCCAAAAACTAGACAACACTACCTGTCAAATCAGAATATCAAAACCACTGTACCTTTTCAGGACTCTCTGTATCCTTGTTTCTGGATGAATGTGTTAATGAAAATGCTTTCTTATAAAAAAAATAATTTTCACAAAGCTTCCACTGTATGACAGTGTACTGACTGGCTGTCACAACTACTGACTAAATATTAATTTTGGTAGCCTTTCCAAGTTAAATCTGTGAACTACTATATCTGAATAACTTTTGAATCCCTACCCACAAGTGAATCTCCAACTTGACTCACACATTGTCTGTCCTTGTTTGTTTAGTACTTTACTTTAGTTCATCAATTTGACTTCTATTAGCTCGGCTAATAGATGGTATCTTTTGATCTGGAGTTTATTTCATCTTAGTTTTACAGTACTAAAAGGTGCAGTAAGCACTGCAGACTAACTAGAAGAGCCTCCACGTTAGTGCCATAACGTGCCACTTCAGTTTTGTAACTCCTACAGATGTTTCTCTCTTACAAGCAATGACTTACATACCAGTGAGGGAAAATGA
The DNA here is from genome assembly GCA_013399055.1 of Ramphastos sulfuratus. Taxonomy (NCBI): domain Eukaryota; kingdom Metazoa; phylum Chordata; class Aves; order Piciformes; family Ramphastidae; genus Ramphastos; species Ramphastos sulfuratus. The sequence continues at coordinate 138,110 of WBNM01010455.1, read as the reverse complement.
AAATGAGGGGGAAGCTCATTATAACCCTGTAAGTGTACTGTGTAGTTTCTCCTACAGCAGATTAGATTAAACCTGGCCTACATCACAAGAACTGTGAAGAGGGAGAGCAAAGGGTCTTTTCTTGAAATGGCCATTCATAATGAATGCTCTCTTCACTCAAGAGAGAAAACCAGACCCAAAATGGGAAGGAGAATCTGGCCTACTATTCTTCCACCTTCACTCCCTACCCCCACCCTCTCAGCTGTAAATAAAGGATCAGGTTGCACTATTTTAAAAACTGGTGGGCTACACACACTTTCTCAGTATATTGGAGAGCACTGGAGGAAAATGTTTCTCAAGAGCTCCCTGAAAGAGCACATACTGCTTCACAACATCCTTACTCAGGACTGTGGCTTATCAGCAGAACTGAGCCCTCAAGAACTTCCCCTATAACATGCAACCTTTTCAGGAATGCATACACATAAGAATATTATTGAACTAACTTACCTTTGACACATGGTTTTGAAAGCTTCAGGCTTGACTCAAAACAAACTATCACAATAGCTCAGCACTGCAGATACAGTAGACCTGTAAATAAAAGAAAGAAAAATTTAAGTGACAGCATAATTTCCTGAACACCCTTAAATAAACTGAATTAACACATTAAAGAATACAGTTGCTCCCTCTTTGATCCCACCATCTGAGTGCAGACTGCTAGTTCCTATTACAGTATCACAGTATCACAGTATAAGCAAGGTTGGAAGAGACCTCAAAGATCATCAAGTCCAACCCATTACCACAGACCTCGAGACTAGACCATGGCACCAAGTGCCATGTCCAAATGTGCCTTGAATTCCTACAGACATTGTAAGTTAAATCATACAGCTGATAGTAAATCTCTATCAAGGTGGAAGATGGATGGTGTTTTGACCAAAGTTTGGAATGGGAATTCAGATGAGTGCCATACTTCTGTCTGTGATTCAAATTTCACCAACAGCTTTTCAATTCTAAGGGACAACTAAAACTGTCCTACCTCTCACTGAATATAAGGCTACATATAGTAAGGTTATTTAAAGTCCAAAATAACCTAAGATCTGAAATAAGTATTTAGCAACTTTATGTTTACCTGTGTATTTGTCTTTCCAGAATAGAAAAGTTAGAGTTTCAGAGGCAAAGTCTCCAGTTAGGCAGTGTCTACTGAATGTCAAAAGGCTAATCCAGCTAGGACGATCTCTTTTGAAGGAGTTCATATCTCTGTATAAAAGAAATGAAAATTACAGGGATTGAAATCCTCACTAGTCTTCTATGGTCTTATTAGATATGAAGACCAGATTGGGAAAGGGCACTATTAAGTCTTCTATCTTCCCCCAGGGAAGGATCCTTCTGTAGGACTTGCAGAAGGAAGCCATAAGCCTTCCCACAGGGGAAGTTTTGGGTGTTGTGAGTCTGCACAAAGCACTGCATAGATGCTAGGCTGTGAGTCAGTGGCACTCAGAGGCTAGAAGAGCTGTAACACTTTTCTATAATCTATCAAGCAGCCCAACAATGAAAAATTCTGTTTAATCTTACTTCAGCCAACTCTACCTGAGCTCTGTAGAAGAAACAACATCTCATCCCAGCCTTAAAAGACAAAACCACAAAAAAAAACCCCACCCAAAAAAAACCCCAAAACACCACGATGTTGAGATCTATAGACAAAAAACTGTTTATTAGATCTCAATATTACTAATGGAGTTGTTACTAATACATGATTTCAACCTACAGACTGGCAGACATTTCATTTGAAAGCAAGAATTAAAATAATGACACATTGTGTCATAAGACAACAAACTTACAAGTAGTAGAGAAACTGTCCTTTTCTCATATATAACAGTCATCTCCCTAGAGGGAGAGCCTGCTGGAAATAAGGAACAGGCACATGACAATGGAGGGGAAGATAAGAAAAGTTTAATGGAAGATGCTGAACTGGATGAACAAAGTCTTATCAAATAAGAAAGGAGTATCCCATTTAGTTTCTGATGACTGAATCAAAGGCCACACTTTCTCTTGCAAATTCACAATCCTGTCACAAGGATTCTATCTCTCTATGCCCCTCAGGTCATGAGTGACCATGTACTGACCCCTGACAGACTCCAGCAAGCATACAACCTCTCTAACCACTTGAGCCCACACGACTGCTATACACTGCATGCTACCATCCCTCCTTTTTTTTTTTCTTTTTCCTTAATTTTAGCAATCTATACTTCTCTCAAAAAAAAAAAAAATCCTATAACATACAACATCTCTCTACAACTTCTTTTCCACTGAGAAGTTTCTCGATACTCAGACATGTGTTAAGGTATAAGGAAAAACATAAGAATATTTCAGGGAGATACTCAGCAACCTTAAAAAAAAAAAAAAAGAAAAGGAATGTTTTATTTCACAGAATATAAAATCTTTTAAACTGAAGGAGGGTCATGTTTATATTATCACTAAAGCTTATGCTGAAAGGGAAGGAAACAGTAACTGTAGACACCAGTTCAAAAGGAAGTTCTGTTACAGTACAGATGAAAAAAAAAATTAAGTTCTTACAACGTATAAAACACATAATAAGTGTTGAACTTCTGCATATAACTTAAATACCAAGCTGTAAGTGTGGACTGCTCTTTATTGTCTCCAATGGCTTTAATGCTGAAACCTATACAAGGAGCTAATTAATACAATAGCATTCACCAAGCACAAAACTGAGATATTCTTTCATTGAAACTTCTCCAGCTCTAACAAAGGCACCATTCAAAATAAAAAGGCATTTGAAAGACCACTGTAGATGCTGGACATAGACTGCTTCTTGAGTTAAAGACATACATCCGCTATCCAAAAGGAATAGCTCAAACAAAGGAGAGACTTTCAAGTTTCACACTTTCAAGTTTGAGAGCACTAGTTTGAACTTATCTATGTTTTCACACATCAGTAGGTTCAGTAGAGCTAGAATTAACCAGTATGTGTAATGAAAACAATCTCTATCAGTGGATACAGCATGAACATGATAACATATGTTTTCCAAGCCTAGAGCATTGTCAAGCAATTACTATTTGTCAAGGCAACACACTTGATAGTCAAGGTCATCTAACCCTAAGTCATCTCCTTCTACCTCATTCTGAGGCAGGTCTCAGTAACTCAGATGCCCAACTTTCTTTAATTTGGTCTGACCTAAGTTGCAGACACAGGTTTCTCTCACTACACAGAGCTGAGAAGGGAGGCAGAGGCAACAGCAAGGGGTGCAGTTACTGCACCCTGATAGCTCATATAAGCAACAGCAGCTGGGGATTTGTTCCAAGATGAAGAAGGGCCCAGGCAGGTCAGAGGGGACTCCTGGACAACTGATTACTAACCAGGGCTTTCTAAAGCACTTACAAGGCCCATACTGTGTTTGTTTAAGATGCAGAACTACAAGTGCATGCTATCAGCAGAATGTGTGGATTGGATTGTGTCTTGAGTTAAATTATCATTTCAAACTACCTTTTGAAACAGAAAAGAGAAAGACTTTGCCTTACACAGTCTATTTTGGTGTGATTTTACATTTTTGATTTTTTTTTTTTTAATTTTCAAGACCTTTATTCAGCCAAATACATCCTTTTTTATACAATATGATGATTTTTGCTATCCAGGTGTTATTTCACACCTGTACAATTTTTACTTAATCATCTATATAACTAACATCTGATTCTTAAGTTTTACATTTTATGATATAAAATGTAATGGTTTTTCTTTACCACATGATTCTGTCTTTCAATTATAATTTGTAAAAAGTATCTACATGGAAAATGGATTCCAATTAACATGTAGAAAAGAGCACTTCATTTTTTGTCAGTTAAATTAAATAACAATAGAAGTATAGAACATTTTAAAAAATAATTATCAGAACGCAGTGCCTGAAAACTGATTTATTCAACAAGGATTAATCACTGATAGTTGGTGAACTTCAGTGATTGTTTCTGGTCAGCATGACCTCCAAGACTTTAGAACTAGTACATCAAATCTTACAGTTTTCATTCATGAATCTGATGAGAAAAAATAAAATTGTTTGCTTTTTCACCTCTCAGTGGATTTTTCAATTTTGAACATACTAAGTCATTAATATAGACAAGTACATTAAAAGAGAATATCCACAACTATGAGAAGCAGGTTCAGCATTCTGTAGGTTAGTTACAAATTCTTCCACCCTTTCAGTGGTTTGACTTTCTCTTAAAAGTTTGGCATCAAAAAATGTGTTGCACAGAATTTTAATTTTGTTATTTTACAATACTATAGTAAATTAATCCTCAATACTGGCTGCCATACTTAAGTGGTCTTGTTAGAAAAGAAACACTTAATTTAAATAAAGCACACATATAGAACTCATTAAATATATATTAATCTTTCCATGAGGCCACACGAGTAACAGAAAATGTGGATTCTTTACTTTCTGGTTTATCATCCATTTATGCTATATTCAAACCAGAATGGGTTCCTACTGTGTCTGCTGATGTACATACAAAGTTAAAAAGACAGAGCCCTGGCACAGGGGTTTGCCTTCATTTGTTCAACACCTGAGGTGTTAAAACGCCAAACAGGAGAAGCTTTTATTTGTATCTTTTTAAGCATTGTCTGTTCAGGTGCAGGTTTACCATCAGCAGGAGGCAGAGGGTGAAAGGATGCTATGAAAGGCTCTGGAATCTCCTCTTTCTCCATCCTCTCCCATTTCCCTTTTCCTCAAGTTCTAGCTGCAGTGACATATGCCTATCTAGTGAAAGCTGGAAGGACTAGATGTTAGGAGGAAGTTCTTTCCAGTGAGGGTGGTGAGGCACTGGCACAGGTTGCCCAGGGATGTTGTGGCTGCTCCCTCCCTGGAGGTGTTCAAGACCAGGTTGGAGGAGGCCTTGAGTGAGCTGTACTAGTGGGAGGTGTCCCTGGCTATGGCAGGGGGTTGGAACTAAATGATCCTTGAGGTCCCTTTCAACCTTACCATTCTATGATTCTATGACTTTAAGACAATCAGGGAACCAAACACAGGCACTGGCCACCTTAATCTCTGCTAAACATAGAGAGTTTCCACTCAACTTCCTTGTCCTTGAGATAAACCTACTGTCAGTACAACTCCTTCAGCTGAAAGGAAGCAAAGGAAAGTGATTTCCGAGAATGTCCAAAGATGTCTTGCTGAACTTCAGAACGTGACATACATTGGCATTACAGATGTGTGGATTGAATTTATTCATTCAACAAGGATCAGAATGGAACTCTCCAAACTGCTGTGATGGAAACAACACTATCCTATGAATTTTCAATTAATTTTCTTACTTTTTTTTTTTCTTTCTTTTTTTTTTTTTTTCCCTGTGGGGTCAAATATTTCCTCTCTGTATAGAGAGAACCTGAAAACCAGCATAAGGAACAAGAAAAGTCACTACTCAAAATTACAATGGTAGTAATGGGTTTCTAAAGAGATAAAGATGAAGTCTGGTTTAAGTAAGGGTATGATTAAGTGAGGAAAAAGGAGGTGAGGTGGAGGCATTTCATTAACATATGTCATAAAATCTTTGAAATACTACAGGCTATGTAGTAAGCAAAGCTGACGCTGCAGTAAAAGGCACAAGACTGATTAGGATTGGTTCTAGTTGGTTGAATTTAAAAGAGTGGAAGATCCTGATAGTAGTTATTTCATTTTTGTAAAGAAAGTAGGCTAAGATTTATAAATTAATCTTATTTTAGGAGTGTAGAAGAGGTCAGAATGGTTCAGGCCAGGCATAAACTTGGCCCTTTTTCTTATCTCCAACAGCAGACACAAGCCAATTCTTACCCAAGTACACTCTCAGAGAACAGCAGGGCCAGGAGAAACACATTTGATAATGCCCCCCAGTTCTAGCATCTAACTTTGTTTCAGCTTGGAGGGTTTCCTGAGCTGGATGGGGTTTGTCTAGTCAGTGACATTTGCTAGATCTCTCTTCCAAGGTCTTGTGGAGTCTCTCCTTAGATCCATCTGAAATTCTTTCATCCATGCCATCTTTAGGCAAAGAACATCACAAGTATACTATCCATGAACATATAAAATAATTAATTTTATTATTTGCTTTGAGCCTACCTAGTGTCAGCTTCATCTGATGCATCCTCATTTTTTCTTATTAATAGAGAAGGTGAAAAGCTCATCCCTGTCCATTTTTTCATCTGTGATTTTAAAGCATTTCTTGTTGTTTTGATGTAATGTTAGAGGGGTGCTGTAATTAAAGTCTCTGAAGAGGAGTCCATTGCCCCTGTGCTGGAAATCTCTTTCCTCTTAGCTCTGTCAATCAGCCACCAGTTTGCCTGCTATCTGCGGCAGATGCTGAAGCTGCTATTGCACAAAAGTCCTTCCAAGATCCTGGGGAACTGGAAGCTTTGATGGGTACATTCCAAGAGAGCCATTCTTCCCCACTGTTAGGGAAGATACATTAGAGGAAAAGATGCAGACATGCATATTGTGCTCTTACAACCCTGCTGGTCTTTCTGCAAGCAGAATCCAAAAGAATAGCCAGGAGTGCAAATGAAGAGAAGACAATGTGCCAATACACAGAAATCAGCCCCATTCTAAGAAAATTACTTGCAAAGAACTAAAGCTCAAGGAATCAACATAAACTTTATCTAAAAACTGAAGCATANATTCTATGATTCTATGAAGATAAAGTACTTAAGGCTTCCCCTAAAGGAGGAAGGAATTGGTTCTAGAGTTTGGCAGTAGACCTAAAGTGTGCACAGTTAACATCATAATTAAAACAGCAGAAGCCTTTGAGAGTTTCCTATTATTTCAGTAGAAGCTGCATAACCCATGCAGTACACATCCATTTTCCCTGCTATGTGGTTTACAAGGCATAGGAATAATTTCCCAAGCAGACAGGAAAGCCAAGGTTCTATTATTACAAAATTATACAGATGGGTTAGACAGGTTTCCATTCTTAGGTAAATACATAAACAAAGGCCTTTCAGAAATCTTATCACAAGTAAGGTATATTCTATCCCTGTACTAAAGAAGATAAACAGATGCTGCAGAAGAATGCACTTTATAAGGAATTAGGTAAACTCCAGTTAGTGTCAAAGCTCTTAAACAGTCCAATACTATTGAAGTAGAAGATGTTACAGGAGACTGAGGATGCCAGGACACTCAACAGAAAGTCTTTTCATTTAGGTTTGTAAGTAACTCTGAAGTGACTCTATTTGACACAAAAAAGTCTGTACTATTTCAAAATAGTTTCTGCCAGCAGATTTCACCTAGGAAACGCCCAGTCTATCAGCTACAAGCATACCAGGTTTGAATGCAAGATCTGATTATTATTTTGGAAGAGTATGTTTGGCTAAGCAGGTAAAGAGACTGCAAGTTTCACAAGACACAAAGAAAGCTACAAAAAAATAAAACCCCATACAACCCCCATGCTATTAAACAGGTAAACAAAACATTTTTTCCAGAGCTCTCAGCATCTCTATTTAGAACAAGACACACATTCATGTCTGTTATGAACAAGCACATGTTCTGTAGTCCCTGTCTGAACATGGTGCTCTGGGAGACAGATCATTGCTGTTGACTTCCTGCTATAATAGTTAGATATGCTGAAGGCTAGAAAGGCTCACAGCTTCTAACATTACCAACTCTAACCCCAAATGTTGCCTTTTTCTGACTGGCTTAATTCAGAACCGTATGCCACATAAAAACTCCTAAAGATAGTCTTGTCCCTTACTAGCTTGTTGACAAAAACATATGATTAATTATCACATTGACTATTGGCACTTGTTTGGTAAGTCCCTGAAAAACAAACCCAAATGTACATTTTGTTCATGGCAGAGGGTCCAGACACTAAGATATTTATACAGAGCACCTCCTTAGTATCGCAGAGATTTTGAACATGAGCAAATCCTTATCTGTGAATAGACCTGGCTGTCACCCAGACCCTTGGCACATTAAAGTGTGAAGATGACACTGTTCTCAGTTTGTTCAAAGTTTAACAAGGAGAGGGCCTCTTTGTGTACAGAAACACATGTGATGCAGCACATACCGAGTAATTGCAAGGCTGTGGTTTCAGTCAACTTTGTGCATAATAAAGGTGAGGTACAGCATGGATTTGAGAGACTATAAATACCAAGATGTTTTCACTGATGACCTAGAAGCTGATTTAATTGACCTGTTGCTGTCTAGGACCTCTCCCCTGGGAACTAAGAAGCTCTCAATAATATGTGCAACAGCAAAACCATAACCAAGGGTTTCAAATCAGTGTTACTGGTTTTGTAAGTCTGAGAATACTGATCATGTAGTCTCAGATCTGTGTTGGACTGGGTCAATCATCTGTTGTGTTTCTACACTTTAGTTCTTTACCTTTTGAGATAGGCTGTGATGACGGGTACTTTTTCTAGGAGGAGGTAAAGGGAACACAAAACCAACAGAAAACTCCTGCTTGGTTCACAAGAAAGACTGAAGGGTTCCTATGAGAAATTTAATGTCTTACAAAGGGGTCCATGCAGCAAAGAAAAAAGTAGACATCTTGCAAGATGGCAGTTTTGAATCCCTGAGGATTAGTGGCTGGTTAGAAGAATACTTAAGTCTGTTAGGTTCTATTTAAGTTTGAATTTGAAACAGCTGAAATGAAATGAAAGTGCTGAGGCACTGATAGTTGACACTGAACTGCTAGCCTCCTCACCCGTTCTGTAAAGTTTCAGATATGGAAGGCTCTGTCACTGATTTGTAATGGCATATTTGCTTCTGCAGTCAGTCATAGAAGGGAATCTATTTCTGGTGTTTATTGTTTCTAATAGGCTGGATAGCTTGTTAGAGAATAATAGACAAAAAAGCCACAAGTTCAACAAGTCACTGAGTGGTACATACAACACGGCACTGAAAATACAAAGGCAATCGCTACTATTTGGGCTATAAATACATAAAGCACTCAACACAAAGCCAGTCGCTATCAAGGTCCCTGCAGGCAGCATGCAAGTAATAAAATAGGTCTTTTCAGGCCCTGGACTTTAAAATACATTAATCAAAGACACACCATATTGCTGATGAATATTTTATCTCTTGCTACATGCATGGGCAGCAACTTGTGCTGGGAATCATGCTCCTCTCCCCTCCATCAGACTTCCCTGCCAATACAAGTGGACCCTGGTAATGCACATGTCCCAGAAGCTCATAATTACAGCATTTAGGACACTGAATAAGAGACATCTTAAATCATAACTATAGCTTTACTTGTGAAATTCAGAAATAAATTGATTTCTCTTCAAGGGAAGTCTTCTCCCTCCCCTGCTGTACATTTCCTCTTGGAAAAAGGAAATGTTAATATAGGACATGCTGCTCCCTGAAGAATTGCACTACGGAAAATCTCAAACCCAAGTAACTTATGACTCCTTTATTCATATATAAGATAAATATCTAGTAGGTTAGCTCAAACTGTGTTTTGTTAATGATCATAAGAAGACTTAATTTACAGTATGAGATTAATTATATAAAAATAGGCACCTTGCTGGAGGTTGATTTCTGTAGTAGCTGCAGTGGGCCTCTGAAGGTATGCAGGAAAACTAAATTTCTCATCATAAATCCCCTCTAGTTAAGGAAATATTCTCTTTAGTCAGCAAAAATTACATTTAAACTATTCAATAAAATATTAAATGGGAAAGTTGAAAATACAGTTTGCATTTTATAACTTCAAGCTATAAATACCTGAATGTTCAATTATATGTGTATTATTAAGATAATACACATGTTGAAAAGCAAGTTCTGACAAGCAAAACCAGACAACCTTAGATTTCAATTGTAAGTAGAAGGAGCCTTAGTAGTTTTTAATTTTTCTCAATTTGTTCAATTCATTAAGGCATCTCACCATTTAGAAACACCTCTTCACAAAACATCTTGTATCATAAGCTACTTCTCTGACTTTCAGGAATCAAAGAAATCTTGCTTTCCCTTTCATCACTCTTTTAAAGGCAGTATTTTACTCACATCCTTGTAAAAAAAGTAAGTTAAACATTATAGTTATTTGCTAGACATGTTCCTCCAAAAGCTTCTCTGACCTATACTGTTTTTCTTCTATATAAAGTGTGTTAATTTAAAGGTGCAGCTGTTTGTGACTCACATTCTTGAGTAATTTTGTTGAAGCTGACAACAATCTTCCTCCAGACAAGCTTGTATTATAAAAGTTTTAAAACTTTGGTGGTCTAAGTTAATTCTCAAATAACGTAAGTAGATGTCTCCTCCTTAAAAATAAAATAATAACAATAAAAACCAAACAAACACGAACCAAACAGGTAAATCCAGATCATTCAAGTTCAGTATTCAGCAGAAAAGTTATAACTGGAACCTCTAGGTTCTACCAAAATAAGACAGAGTGGACTATGAAATCAATAAGTGTTACTTCTCTTACTTAGATTTTCTTCTCCAAGAGGTTAAGTGAGCGAAAGCCACTTGATTCTCTGTACACTACTCACATTTTTAAAACAGCTGCTTTTAATAATTGAAAGTTTTCTAACACAATTTGAGGGGAAAGGGTATAATAAAATGTCCATTTGCACACTTTCACAGCCTTTCTTGTTGCAGACCCGATACAAGAAAAACCATTAAAAGAAAAACACTTTTAAGACTTCCAATTATTGTTTCATATGAACATGTAAGTCCTTAAGCAGCTGACAGTAATAAACAGTTTTCTCATCATCCTTCAAGCTGAAGGAACAGACATGCTAGCCAGTATTCTGATTAGACTGAATTCTGTCAGTATTCTGACTAGGCAAATGATTCATTCCTTCAGTATCCTTGCTCTCTTATGTATTTCATGCTCTAACAAAAGCATATACATGGATGATTCACATCATAAGCAAGGCCGTGAATGTTGGCAACACGAACCACACATATTCTTCAATGTTGTTTCTGAGTACAGGAAAATAAAATATGCTGAGGTTTGGAGCACAAATACAAGTGATACTTTCTAATATCAGTAACCAATTTCACTTTAGGGTTCCATTATCACAGCATAGATACTAGGTTTCATTTTTATTGTTAACAGGCTTTACTTATCAGAGTAAAAACAGACTGTTAACCGCAGAAATTGAAAGTCATCATCAAAGTTCTGGTTTTATTTAAGAATCGGACGTTTTCAGATATTCTGTCAAATAATAAACTCCAGTTAACTGTTTGTGACTTTAAAGAGACTACATGTGTTTTGAATGCAGAATATTTTCCTGTTACCTCTACAAAGCCATACATACCTGAAGAGCGTGTGCTAGATAGAATTAGAAGCCAAGGAAAAAGGGTATTGACAGTGCTGAAACCAGCTTCTTGCCCGAGAGGATCATGTAGTGTAATCAGGGTAATAGTACTACTTGACTGAACAGGTAATATGCTTTATGCTCACTGATGATCTGTAAATAAAAATTATTTATGTGTATGAACTCTAAAATAAAATTATAGAAAAGCACATGAATTTAAAGAACACACCTACGGACAAAATAAGATACCTGCATTTTCGATGATTTATTATGACTATCCAATTTAATTTTCAGATGACTTCTTAATATTCCAGATTATTTATTGATTTGAGCCAACGGTTATGAAAAAAAGATAGATTAAGAGCATTGTGATGTCAGAAACATTTTGTCTAATCTATTGAAGATTGCAGTGAGGAAGAAGTTCCACCATCACCAGACAGTCTAGTTTCAGTCTTTAACTGCCCTTGTTTAGAAAGATTTTCCAAATATGCAACCTGTTCTTCACTGCAAATTAATTTTTTTTTGTCCTTTCACAACTGGGTACAAAGTACAATTGATGACTATCTTCTTTACAATAACCTTTAGATGTCAGATTATTTTCCCCAGCCTTCTCTCCTTTAGACTAAACTTTCTTGAAATATGCCTTATAAACCTTGCTTTAAAAAAACCTTATGCTCATGCACTCTCATATGGATTCACCTTTACCAGGAAATCAAAATAATCTTCCTTTTGAAATTTTATTTTAACACACAGATACAATAATTGTATTCACTGACTACTGTTCTGGCCATTTTGCATGAGTATTCTTTGATTTTGCTTTATCTGTAAAACTAGGTATTATCAATAGATAGATATTATATGGAAATTTTTGGTACTCTAAAGCAGAAGGCCTCACAGACTCTTGAAAAGCAGTATCTGTCCATCTCTTTGGCACTTTCTTTGGATTTCCTTTGAATTGTTTTCTTTGAATGTGGAAGAAGTCACTTGTTTGGGGTTTTTTGGGGGTTTTTTTGTTGGGTTTTTTTTTCCTTTTTTTTCCTTCACAGAACTGGATAAAACAGGGATTTTGCATAGCTTCTACTTAGTAATATTGTAACTTTTGTCATAGAAAGGTAAGGTTGGAAGGGACCTCAAGGATCATCTAGTTCCAACCCCCTGCCGTAGGCAGGGACACCTCCCACTAGTACAGCTCACTCAAGGCCTCGTCCAACCTGGCCTTGAACCCCTCCAGGGAGGAAGCAGCCACAACCTCCCTGGACAACTTGTGCCAGTGCCTCACCACCCTCACTGGAAAGAACTTCCTCCTAACGTCCAGTCTAAATCTCCTCTCTGCCAGTTTAAACCCATTTATTTTTATATTTAACACATAAAACAATTATAATATTCTTAACAAACAAATGGACAGGTAGGCATAAATCTAGATTTCTTCGAGAATCAAGCATAATAGAAGAAAGATTTGATTCAAAGACTTTATCTCTATTGTCTCAAAATGTCTGCTGATATAGAGGTAGAAGGACGTTCCTAGTTGCTAGTTGATGTATACTACAGAGTTTCTTTTTTATGATTATGATTTATAATTTTTATGTAATGACAGGACGAGGGGCAATGGGTTTAAAGTGGCAGAGGGGAGATTTAGACTGGATGTCAGGAGGAAGTTCTTTCCAGTGAGGGTGGTGAGACACTGGCACAGGTTGCCCAGGGAGGTTGTGGCTGCTCCCTCCCTGGAGATGTTCAAGGCCAAGTTGGACAAGGCCTTGAGTGACCTGTACTAGTGGGAGGTGTCCCTGCCTATGGCAGGGGGTTGGAACTAGATGATCCTTGAGGTCCCTTCCAACTTTACCATTCTATGATTATACAATTATTAGTTTGTGGTAAATGTATGTTATCTTCTGCATCGCTTTCAATGAGTTTTGTCTAAATAAAGCAGAAATATTCTGGACCAAGAAAAGTAAACCAGAGGATATAAGATAATAACAGATCAAAGAAGTGCTTTAAAGGCTGTAATGGCTGGCTGTTTTCACATTTATTTCCAGATGCCTGCCTTAAGAGAATCCAGTCTCTACTTTTTTCTTTTTTTTTTTTTTTTTCAGTTAGAGGTAGCTTATCCAAGGAATCTCCACCTAATTTCTTTGGAAATAAGGCGGGGGTGGGGAGAGAATTACAATCTGGGCAGTGGTTTATGACATCTAGCCCAGATTTTCTGCTTCTTCGCTCTGCTTCACTTGCACAGACCATGCAACTACACCAGAGTTATATATGAAAGTTCTTCTAAGAAGTGGTTTCTACATTTGAGTTTTGCTTTTTGATATTCACATAGTCTATTCATAGGGTGCTTTCATAATGAATTCCTGAAATTTAGTAGTTCTTCTTTGTAGTCTAGTTAATCTATCCATCCGTAAAACACCCAAATCCCATGGTACCTTGGTGTGCTCTCAATATGCTGAATAAGTAAATAGGCTCGAGGGCTGGCAGCAGCATTACACTTCTGCTCAGAACCATACTTTTACCATCTCTGGAAAAGCTTTTCTCCTGTACCTCTGCTGTTCAGCCAGAATTATGATGTAGTCCTCTCCTCCTCACCATACTCCAACTTAGCTTCTAGCAGCTTCTAAAATCTATGTCCCCACACTTTCTCGGGAAACATGGAGAGGCAAACCCCCAGAAGTGATTATTAAGCACAGAATGTGTTCACAGTGAAGAGAGAGGCAGTTTCTGAAAACCTCCCTAGCAGACAGCTATACCTGCATTATCTGCCTTGACATTTTTCAGAATCTCTTTTCATAGACACCTTAAAATGACTTTTTCCTCAGAACGGGAACTACCAGTTCTGGTAGATCAGACATTGGATTTAGAATATGTAATGTATTCAGGTAGAACTGGACAACTTCAAATATTTTGTTTGCTTGTTCCATGTCATTTTTCTAAAACTATGCTCAGGGGCATCATAATATTATAATTTTATATAATGCATTTGCATTTCAAAATTACAAAGTCATTATGAGATTTTTTTCACCTAAGTATGTAATATACATGACAGATTTGCTTTATGTTTTTCTCCATCTCTGCGTATATAATTCTACTTTCTTGTATTTTTTTTAAATGCAGTTTCTATTATTCATAAGAATATATTTCTGTTATTTGCAAGAATATAACTCTACTGAAACCAGACCAAGCCAAAGGTACAAAACTGTACACTCATACAACAGAAGTGATTTTTTTTGCAGAGAAGTTCCCTATTGTGTTGTGTGTAGAGTTGATGGCAATACAGTAAAGCCAGAATACCCAGCTACTTCTCCAGAAAAGCTGCCTGCATTTCTGCAGGACTGCTTCTCCATATACATTAGGATCTACAGGCAAATTTATTGCTGAATGGTTGTTATGACAGTCAGTTTGCTTCCCAGTGTTCCGTTAAGAATAATTTCCTATTAAGAATTGTTTCTAAATACCTACTTCCAACCTCCCTTCTCAACTTTTGACCATTTTTTCTTTGACTTCTAGCATCCTAAAAAAAACCTGCACAATTTGTTAATTGATGTCTTTTATGTCCTCAGCACTCAGAAGAGAAGCTGCTCCCTTTCAGAATCTCCATACACTTTTCATTAGAGCCACTTATTTCCTTTCTTTACCTCTGAGTAACTTAAAATACAGTATTCAACTGAAGGCTAACACATTATATACCAACATTATCTGATTTGCTGCACTTTCCCTTCCCTTTTTATTTTCTGTCTTCAGACTTTAGCAGTTAATCCCAGGTCACAACGTAAGCTGCAAATGTAATTTTATTTTCCTTTTCTGTGCACCCTGCACATAGTATTCTACAACCTGTAAAATTTGAAATCATGATGAAAATAACTAGTGACTTCACTAGGTCAAAAATAAGATCTGGATCCTAATAGTAATTACATCATGTACTGGAAAACTGTCCAAGTAATACAGAGATTTTGTTAATCCCAAACTATTGCGTTTCCTTTTTCAAAATCCATACAAATATTCAGCAATGCACTTATCCAATCATGTGCACAATGAGGTCCCTCTTTTACATCAAAGTGTGCACATTCAAGTCCTCAAAAGTCTCAGAATAAAATACCATGAGCAAATGCATTATCCAGCAAGGAGATCCACATAGGTGGGACTCACACTGCATTTTAATAATTAACTACATCTGTTTACCCAAGTGGTCACAAATCTAATTGGTTTTCCAGTTTCCATTTAAAAATACTTCCACATCAGATAAGTCCTCTTTTACCTTTTTGTGTCATTCTCTTTCTTAATTTACCAATCTTTCACGTTTTCCCTGCTTTCTTTTCTTTTAATTAAGCTATATATTATATNAGAGGGGAGATTTAGACTGGATGTCAGGAGGAAGTTCTTTCCAGTGAGGGTGGTGAGACACTGGCACAGGTTGCCCAGGGAGGTTGTGGCTGCTCCCTCCCTGGAGATGTTCAAGGCCAAGTTGGACAAGGCCTTGAGTGAGCTGTACTAGTGGGAGGTGTCCCTGCCTATGGCAGGGGGTTGGAACTAGATGATCCTTGAGGTCCCTTCCAACTTTACCATTCTATGATTATACAATTATTAGTTTGTGGTAAATGTATGTTATCTTCTGCATCGCTTTCAATGAGTTTTGTCTAAATAAAGCAGAAATATTCTGGACCAAGAAAAGTAAACCAGAGGATATAAGATAATAACAGATCAAAGAAGTGCTTTAAAGGCTGTAATGGCTGGCTGTTTTCACATTTATTTCCAGATGCCTGCCTTAAGAGAATCCAGTCTCTACTTTTTTCTTTTTTTTTTTTTTTTTCAGTTAGAGGTAGCTTATCCAAGGAATCTCCACCTAATTTCTTTGGAAATAAGGCGGGGGTGGGGAGAGAATTACAATCTGGGCAGTGGTTTATGACATCTAGCCCAGATTTTCTGCTTCTTCGCTCTGCTTCACTTGCACAGACAATGCAACTACACCAGAGTTATATATGAAAGTTCTTCTAAGAAGTGGTTTCTACATTTGAGTTTTGCTTNTTTTTTTTTTTTCAGTTAGAGGTAGCTTATCCAAGGAATCTCCACCTAATTTCTTTGGAAATAAGGCGGGGGTGGGGAGAGAATTACAATCTGGGCAGTGGTTTATGACATCTAGCCCAGATTTTCTGCTTCTTCGCTCTGCTTCACTTGCACAGACGATGCAACTACACCAGAGTTATATATGAAAGTTCTTCTAAGAAGTGGTTTCTACATTTGAGTTTTGCTTTTTGATATTCACATAGTCTATTCATAGGGTGCTTTCATAATGAATTCCTGAAATTTAGTAGTTCTTCTTTGTAGTCTAGTTAATCTATCCATCCGTAAAACACCCAAATCCCATGGTACCTTGGTGTGCTCTCAATATGCTGAATAAGTAAATAGGCTCGAGGGCTGGCAGCAGCATTACACTTCTGCTCAGAACCATACTTTTACCATCTCTGGAAAAGCTTTTCTCCTGTACCTCTGCTGTTCAGCCAGAATTATGATGTAGTCCTCTCCTCCTCGCCATACTCCAACTTAGCTTCTAGCAGCTTCTAAAATCTATGTCCCCACACTTTCTCGGGAAACATGCAGAGGCAAACCCCCAGAAGTGATTATTAAGCACAGAATGTGTTCACAGTGAAGAGAGAGGCAGTTTCTGAAAACCTCCCTAGCAGACAGCTATACCTGCATTATCTGCCATGACATTTTTCAGAATCTCTTTTCATAGACACCTTAAAATGACTTTTTCCTCAGAACGGGAACTACCAGTTCTGGTAGATCAGACATTGGATTTAGAATATGTAATGTATTCAGGTAGAACTGGACAACTTCAAATATTTTGTTTGCTTGTTCCATGTCATTTTTCTAAAACTATGCTCAGGGGCATCATAATATTATAATTTTATATAATGCATTTGCATTTCAAAATTACAAAGTCATTATGAGATTTTTTTCACCTAAGTATGTAATATACATGACAGATTTGCTTTATGTTTTTCTCCATCTCTGCGTATATAATTCTACTTTCTTGTATTTTTTTTAAATGCAGTTTCTATTATTCATAAGAATATATTTCTGTTATTTGCAAGAATATAACTCTACTGAAACCAGACCAAGCCAAAGGTACAAAACTGTACACTCATACAACAGAAGTGATTTTTTTTGCAGAGAAGTTCCCTATTGTGTTGTGTGTAGAGTTGATGGCAATACAGTAAAGCCAGAATACCCAGCTACTTCTCCAGAAAAGCTGCCTGCATTTCTGCAGGACTGCTTCTCCATATACATTAGGATCTACAGGCAAATTTATTGCTGAATGGTTGTTATGACAGTCAGTTTGCTTCCCAGTGTTCCGTTAAGAATAATTTCCTATTAAGAATTGTTTCTAAATACCTACTTCCAACCTCCCTTCTCAACTTTTGACCATTTTTTCTTTGACTTCTAGCATCCTAAAAAAAACCTGCACAATTTGTTAATTGATGTCTTTTATGTCCTCAGCACTCAGCAGAGAAGCTGCTCCCTTTCAGAATCTCCATAGACTTTTCATTAGAGCCACTTATTTCCTTTCTTTACCTCTGAGTAACTTAAAATACAGTATTCAACTGAAGGCTAACACATTATATACCAACATTATCTGATTTGCTGCACTTTCCCTTCCCTTTTTATTTTCTGTCTTCAGACTTTAGCAGTTAATCCCAGGTCAC
Source organism: Ramphastos sulfuratus (assembly GCA_013399055.1). Classification (NCBI taxonomy): domain Eukaryota; kingdom Metazoa; phylum Chordata; class Aves; order Piciformes; family Ramphastidae; genus Ramphastos; species Ramphastos sulfuratus. Next base: position 120,207 of record WBNM01010455.1, on the reverse strand, counting down.
AACGTAAGCTGCAAATGTAATTTTATTTTCCTTTTCTGTGCACCCTGCACATAGTATTCTACAACCTGTAAAATTTGAAATCATGATGAAAATAACTAGTGACTTCACTAGGTCAAAAATAAGATCTGGATCCTAATAGTAATTACATCATGTACTGGAAAACTGTCCAAGTAATACAGAGATTTTGTTAATCCCAAACTATTGCGTTTCCTTTTTCAAAATCCATACAAATATTCAGCAATGCACTTATCCAATCATGTGCACAATGAGGTCCCTCTTTTATATCAAAGTGTGCACATTCAAGTCCTCAAAAGTCTCAGAATAAAATACCATGAGCAAATGCATTATCCAGCAAGGAGATCCACATAGGTGGGACTCACACTGCATTTTAATAATTAACTACATCTGTTTACCCAAGTGGTCACAAATCTAATTGGTTTTCCAGTTTCCATTTAAAAATACTTCCACATCAGATAAGTCCTCTTTTACCTTTTTGTGTCATTCTCTTTCTTAATTTACCAATCTTTCACGTTTTCCCTGCTTTCTTTTCTTTTAATTAAGCTATATATTATATGTGAATTTATCTATTTGTTGACACTTGTGTTTCAGAAACAGTAGTGTGACATAATGCTTATAGATTATTGCTTTTTATGCTTTTGGGTGTTTAATTTAGAGCAGGCTAGTGCAGCTGTAATTATTGCCAACTGGACATACTTCATAGGGTTACATCTATGTTACTGAGCTAAACAGGGCCTAGACACATGCTTGAGCTCTACCATGAGAGAAACCATGCACATTAACTGTTAGCATCCTCTTTGAGATAGCTTTTGCCCAGTCCAGCTAGCACTCTGGTAAAACACAGCAAGATCTGGGGCAAGAACATGAGTTAGGGACTGCTCAGTAGACAGTATTAACAAGGCCACCCTGTTCATGACAGCAGATAGGCTGGTCATGCAAATATGAGTCATAACTTGCTACCAGCTCCTGACTGTGCTGTGGTCCATTTTGTTTTCTAGCACAGAGGTCTCCTAAAAAATTAAATGCAGCTGAAAATTAGTAGAGAGTAGACAAACTCTCTTACTCTTCCATTACCAAACCTGAGCAAAAGATTAAAGCTGTTGGCACAGGAGAGGGACAGACTAGCATTAGGCTGACTGTGATTTAGAATTACAGAATCATAGAATGTAAGGTTGGAAGGGACTTCAAGGATCAGCTAGTTCCAACCCCCTGCCATAGGCAGGGACACCTCCCACTAGTACAGCTCACTCAAGGCCTCCTCCAGCATGGCCTTGAACACCTCCAGGGAGGGAGCAGCCACAACCTCCCTGGGCAACCTGTGCCAGTACCTCACCACCCTCACTGCAAAGAACTTCCTCCTAACATCCAGTCTAAATCTCCCCTCTGCCACTTTAAACCCATTGCCCCTTGCCCTGTCATTACAAGACCTTGTAAATAGTCCCTCCCCAGCCTTCCTGTCAGCCTCCTTCAGATACTAGAAGGCTACTCTAAGGTCTCCTCGAAGCCTTCTCTTCTCCAGGCTGAAGAGCAAGTAGTAAAATTCTCAGCCTGTCAGTAGGGATGGATCTTGGCTACCTCCTGCTACCTCTAGTGGGCTCAACAGGGGTACAAAATCCAGACTATTTCATATTTTCAGATGCTTTTCTGTATTTTCAATTACCATTCTTGTTTGCCATCTCTTCAAGTGTCTTTCCAAATAAATTATCTGATTTGTAGGCAGTGTCAGATTTCCTTGTTTCCAGTAGAGCAAAACTGAATAAAAACAGAAAAATTAAAAGCTGAAGAAATCTGAGAATGAAAAAAAAAAAAAACCACCAGCTTTCTAGCATTTATTTAAGTTTCCCATGTTTTCAAATTACATTAACAAAGCTATCCTAAGCAGATAACTAGGCTTTCTCAGACAGCATCTCATGGTCTCAGCTTCCTTTCCACTTTATTTTATCTTTGCACAATGGCAAGCTTAAAGTTCCCATTTCCAGTTCCGTTTTCTTTTTGCCTACTTTATAGTTCACTAAACATTTATTTACTGTGGAATCTTGCTCCTATTCTATCAGAGTGTTATGCTGAATCAGCTTCCTGCTATTACTCTTCCAACTCTTTGCATTTCTGTCAGTGATTTACACATGTGACCCTTTCCTGGTCTCTTTATTAATAAAAACTTGACATATACATTCATAAGGTCTTTGTTTTAGATCTAGTGTCTTTTGTTTGTTTGTTTGTTTGTTTTCTGATCACTATCAGATCCAGGACTGAATTAACCCTTATTACTTCTTCCAGTTGTTTTAAGTACTATGCAAAAATATTGTCCCATAGCCTATTTAGAAATATTTCTTGTACATAATTCAGATTCCTCTTTTACAGCACCTCACACATTTTTTTCACATACACAGCAATATATATATATAAAATATACTTATAATACATGTAATACTTATAATAATACTTATAATACATAGAAATCTTTAATCTTAGAGAAAGTCAAATGAAACAAATCTTCATCACAATCTTCATGGATTTGCCATTGTCCACTTTCATTTGAGAAATTACTTCTGTGTCTGCCAGCCATGGGAACTGCAGAATCTGCAAGTAGGGTAGTTGCTTCATAAATTATACTTCCCTCACCTTATCTTCCTCATGTAGCAACAGATAGTTCTATTCTATTCATGTCTTAGCCAGACTTTTTTTGTAAGGCGATCAAAGAACATTTCACGTCATTTGTAGTGCTACTGCACCTCTCAAGACCTAAGTTGTGTTTATGAACACAAAGACCTAATGTTTTGTGATTGTTTCCTGCAGGACTCAATAGATTAAGTATCTCAGTGTAGCAATATTCACTCAGCTTTATTCCCCTTTTACAAATGTTTCTCTATAGTTACACTTAATCATCTGCTAAAAAAAAAAAATCTTTCCTGCTTTATTAAATATTTCCATCTATGCTTTGCTCACTATTCTTCATATATTAAAAAGATAGACATTTTAACCAGTTAACTGAGACATTATCAGATAAAAACTGCAGATTAAAAAAATTACATAAACTTGAGTGTAAAAATAATTTTATCTTCAAAGTACAACTCTAAATTTTAGTAGTAGTACTACTAAGTGATAGTTTTGTAACTTAACAAGCAGTATCAGCACAGTGCTCTCAAAACTAATTTTCTAAAACTAGTGCTAATAAAGTCAGTTTGACTGTATTCCTTCTAACAATAATATTCCATTGTTAGACTTGTATTGTTTCTCATGATGAGCAAGTCCTTATTCCATAACTACTCTGCTGCAAAACAAATACAAGCATCAAGGGATCTGTGTTGCATTATATAGTTAATTCAAAGGACAAATCTTCAGTAAGCAGTGACTTAACTTCATGCATGCCAATTTATACCATTTGAGGGTATATCCCAGAAAATCCTAACAGATTTTACATAGTTTTTAACATTCTTTCTTTTTCTACACATATTTTTTCATATAGTTCGTTGATACAAAATAACTTGCAGTTGATTCACTCTAACAAAAAACTTAACTGCTACTAGTGTACAAAATAAGGACTCATCATCAGTGTAATTGTTTCAGAGCTTCCAAACTTACTGTGCTTTCTAATTCTTGTCTGTAATGTCATCCTCATGCACAGTAACTGAATCTGGCAAAGAAGGTACTTTGTTAATAGAATCAAAATTATGCAAAGCCTTGCTTATAACTACACTTGTTAAAAACTTTTAGGCATCATGACAGTCTCAGCTACACCTCCAGGAATTTTCTAGTAAGTTGCTATTATTACTATTCTTGCAAATTACTTTAAATATCAGAAGACATTTCAGAATCATATTTTACATATCTAAACAAAAGTTATGAATTTAACTATTTATGTTGCATCATGTTCTGGGCACTCCTTTTGTTGCAATCCAAAGAATTTAGATTATATAAAGAAGATTTAGTATATGTACTAAAATATGTAGTTAGCTACCCCTCAAAAAAACCAAAAACAAAACAAAAAACAACCCAACATTAACTTGTATTTACTATTTCTGCTATAACAAAGGATGGTTTGCAGAAATCTTCCCAATTTTATGGATGTACATCTTTTAGTTGTCATCTTATTTTCTAATAAAAACTTTAACTGCTTATATTACTTAGCAATACAAAACACTCTTTCCATCATCATTTCTTTCCATCTCCAAATAAAATCTGAAAGCTCCTTCCATACCATCTATGAATGCAGCAGGTTTGCTTTAAGATATTCTTTTTAAGTTAGCCTACCTATATTGAACAAGTATCGTAAGTCTGTATTTTTACACAAATGTTTATCTCTGCCCATAATTATTATTGCATTGATGTAGGAGGCAAAGCATTTTGATCCTATGAAGGCATGTGTGTCATAAAAAAACTTAAATCCTGTCACTGAATTGTTAAGTTTCTCATTTAGTTTACTGGAAGTCCTAAAGTAGCAGATCCATCCAATGTTTAGAAGTAAATATATTCCTGAATATACATGATCACACTTAAGGCAATGTTTTTGGCAAACAGATGCATATGTGAGAGGAAAATGTATCAGTATTGAACCAAAAGAGTTGGGAGAGTCCAGTGTAGAAAGGAACAAGCAATTTAGGTTAATAAATGGAACAAAAAAAGGAAGAAGACAGCGAGCTCAAGGAAAGAGAGATCTTTAATAGTTATAAATCAAACAAGTATTACCATAGGGAGGAAGAAAATAATTTTACCTTTTAATAAGCCAGACTTTACCAATACACAACTTTTTAAAACTATTCCACTTGTTGCAAGTGAGCCATGAAGGACTCAATTTTTAAAATAAAGACTAGTGTTATATTTTGTTAACTTTGTCTTTAATATGGATTTTATATGCTTCACATTTGATTTTACATTTCTACAAACATCTTTAAATTACAAATACATTAGGAAACCAGCACATTTTGTAGGAAGGTAGAAGAAAAATACTTCTTGACTATTCAAAACCATAAAAATGCCATATTCTCCTGCTTCTATGTCTTACTAGAGTACTATCTCCCACAGAAAATACTGGTATCAGCATCAAAGGAAAGGGTCAGCAATCTTCCGCATCAGAAGTTAGGACAATAATCTCAACAAGGAAGGTAGGATGGTCAGAGGTAGCAAGAGAAAAGCTTCAGAAGAGATGGTAGCTAAAGAGTCAGGAAAAAGAAGAAAACCAAAACACAACAACAAAACAGGGAAAGATAAGATCAAAAAGGACAGGAAAGAACAAAATACACAGGAAATAGCAACAGTAACAGTTGTGCTTGTTCATTTTAGAAGTATTATAAGAACACGGACAGAAAAGGTGAGGAATAAAGTAACCATTCTTTAAAATAAAGAGGTCTACAGAAATTGCATAGGAATGTGTCAGATGCTCAGTTACTCCTCTCTTAATGCAACAAGCCACTCAATTAACTCTTAGTTTGAGCTAGTCAGTTCAAAGCAGGACTGATCTGTCCCATTCTAAGGTGTGAATCTTGAGGTCTGAATTATGTATTTGAAACATAATTAATTTTGTGAAATTCCCTAGGCATTTTTGAACCTAGCAGCATATCTTTAAGATAAATACTTAAAGATAACAACATTGGGATTAAAATGAGAAACTTCCTTTACTTTGAACAAAAAAAAATTTACAAATTACTTTCATCTGCACAGAACATGTAATAGGTTTGTGCTGCATAATATTTCTTTATTACTGAATGTTACTTGTGTTCAGTATACTGAGCACAAAAATTAAGCCTGACCCACATAAAATAGTCTGCTTTTCTACTAGGTCTAGTTATGCACTAAGGGGCTTTATCTGTTGCAACTAAAAATCAGAGACCTGGTTCAGGAAATATCACATTTAACTGAAACTTAAAACGGCACTGCTGATATTTCAGTATTTGTTACTAAATACAGCAAATGCTATTCTGGAAAAAAATGCTGAGATCTTACGTCACAGTCATGAACACTTATTTAAAGTAACTGTTATAACTANTACCATTCTATGATTAAATACAGAGTCATGGGTGAAGGGCTGATTTTAAAGCTGGTATATAGCCCAGTCTCTGTGCAGGAAGCTTCAGTGTAGAGCAGGTTTGTGGAGACAATCTCTTCATACCCCCTTCAGTGGCTTGCCAGGCCAGACACAAACCCAAGACTGCTCTTACAGAACTGCACTACCAAAGCATAAATAACCAAAGGGGATGGCAAACAGAGCTCTCCTCCTGGGCACTGATTTGAGGGCTAGAATATATACCACAGGGATTGATTATAGTCTGCACTTTCTCGTTAGTATGGAAAGCCTGAAAGACAACCTTGGGATTCTGCGATTCATACCTTACTGGAGACTTGTGCATACAAAGGTCTTCCATTAACAACTATTTCAGAATACAGTCATTCTGATACTGTCTATTACATGAGGACAACACAGAGTTGTCAGTTACAACACAAATAAAAAGACATCTTTAAAATCTATATATAGATCCACTTGAAATGTGTTTTTGCACTGAATAATTTATATGGTCAAAACAATTCTAGAATCATGTAACATAAAATAGTGTAACATTAATGCAAAACAACAGAACAGTAAGGGTTAATTATAAAATACAGCATGAGGTCTCTTATTTAGAGCTTTCAGAAGTTGTATGTGCATTTAATTTCATTTTCTTTTAGAATGAACATAGAGTACAACTATGTCAGTTTCTCAGTATTTGTATCTTCACTGAAAGCCCTTAAAAACTGCTGCCCAGCAACACATACACCACACAGGAGAGAGAACTCCATCACAAAATAATTCTTACGCATCTCTCTCTCTCTTTCTCTGTCAGGAGAAATTAATACACTACCTTCTGAAAAGTGGATGTTATCACCTCAAAAATTTATTTGTAAATTGGCACAGTAAAATCTCTCCCTGCTCCACCCATTTTCACTCCTTCTGTCCCCAGTCTGGAGCTATTTTAGAAGGGATGCTTCTCTGCTGGACATCAGCTCAGGGCTCAGTTACACTGAAGTGTTGCACAGGTGGACAGTTAAGGTGTTTTACACGTTATCGCCAAGCGAATACAAGAAAATGTGAGTTTCCTATCACTGTATCTAAAATTAAACAAGTTTTTAGCATGGCAATTCATGAAGGCCAGTTATAGTCACCACGTATATATGCTCAGTTAATGCTCAGTTTAAAAGTGCATAACTTCTCTAAACATTTACTTTGCTATGTTGCAATATATACTCATAGGAATCATGCACTAAGCATATAAATGAACAAATAATTGAATTAAATGTTTTTTTGCAAATTTCCTAATTTATTTTACTTTATTACAGCTTATGTAATCCATGCACTGATGTCTAACCTGTAATGAAAGCAAATGTAAGTAACTCATTGTTCTACAGCTACATTTGGTTATGAACGAATTAACTTTGGTCCTGTTTAGTAATGATTAATTAGCAAGTTTTGATTTTCAGTTTTGGCATTATGATGATTAGGTTCTGTAGACAAATTTTGCCACTCCTAAGTGTTGCTGCCTGCCTTTGCCCTGTCCCAAATGGTAGTGATTGATATTAACAGAAATATATATAAAAAACTGGCTTTGATTTTTATTTGTTTTTTTTAGTCTAATTGTGTTTCTTTGAAGAGCTAACACTGGGATAGTTATTTTCTAGTAGAATAATGCATTTTCTGATTCAAGTTAGTTCTGGAAGTTAATTTAAAGCCTTCCTTAGAAGAACTGTGGTAAACTAAAAATGTACAGAGAGTAAAGTACAGCTCAGCACAGCAGCTAGTCAGAAAGCTGTTTTCCATAAAAGCATAAAGCACAGTATGTCTGAGCACTAAATACAAAATATTAAGGTAAATACTTACTTGAGTCTTTCCTTTTCACCCTATCATTTCTCCTGTGCTCATTGCATAGTTTTTCATCTTTCTTCCCTCTGTAATGGAAAATAATTTCCTTCCCTCCGCTTCAGTTTCTTCCTTTCACATTTTCTTTTTCATATTCACCTGAACAGTTTCTGAAATTCCAGAATTTAAAAAAGGTTGTGAACCCAATTCTGGGGTGAAATACCAAGTCCTGAAAGCTGAAGATCAAAACCCCAAATTTTAAGTGTTTGCATTGCTTCATTTCCAGCAAAGATAGAAAAATCACCAGAATAAAGTTTAGCAAGGAACATTTATTTAGATAACCATGATCTTAGAATGGGATCACCATTCTGTGAAGACCTCTGCTTATACAGCAAAACATTAATACTGTTTTTCACTGATTTGGAACTATACTATCTCTAGTATATTAGTTGGTAATGAAAAGCACATGGCCACTGCTCCCTTTTAATAGCCATCTTAAATGATGCACTGAATGTTTCAACAAATGAAATGATCTGTGTCATTAACTACTTTAGAACCAGTTTATGGTAAGATATAAAGGGATAAAAAGAATTAGTTAAGGCTAGCATATTGTACACAAAAGTAAATATTTTTCTTCTGTAGCAATTCATAAACAACATTTATTACCTATAGCCAAGACATACATTTTTAGATGCCAACTCTTCTAAAGACAAAATCCACCTTTACAAATTGTTTTTCAAGTAACTTAATATCCATTATATCAAATCTTGGTTTACACACAGTATCAATATCTGATATTTTCACTGATAGAGTTACAGGAAGGCAACTCAGTATAAGTTACTTTGTAGTAGATACTGCAAAACTCTAAGGTGTTACCTCTCAATGATCATGAACTCCAGCAGTTTTTAAAGACAAAATAACCCATGACAAGCAGTAAGAGTAAAGCAAATTCTTAGAAACCAACTTTGACTAACTAGAAGAGTGATTGCTATGTGCACCATAAAAAGCCACCCAAGAAAGAACCACCAAAATATTTTTTCATTAAAATGTAACAGGGGAAAAAAAAAAAGTATGCTTTATTCTATTATTGTTACAGTGATCTTGCTACCTAACCTATTTGTATTGCCAGGTGCTGAAAGGCTTAGTAATTAATTACTGAATTTTAAACTTTTACAGAAATTAGGCTTTTGACTAGCTAAGTTTAGTCATACACATAAGTATGCAATCATATATTAAGAAGGAAAACTGTTAAATAAAAGCTTAAAACGTACAAAAAAGACTTAACAAACAAACAAACAAACAAAAAACCAACAAAACAACCCTCCCACACTGAAAAAAAAACAGCCTGGATTTAGGGGAATGCCCTAAGACATTGTCTTTCAGTCTTTCTGCAGACAACTTTTAAGGAATCTGCAAAATAATCATTAAGCAACCACTCTGTCAGTAAGCTTCAAAGTATCACCAGTTGGTGCAGTCATGTGCTGGATTTATTTATTTATTTATAGGAAGGTTATAGATCATAGAAAAATCTGGGGGTTTTGGAAAGGGCAGGTGGGGTGGGTTTTGGTGTGTTGGTTTTGTTGAGTTTTTTTTTATGCTGTTTTGTAAGACAAACTATCTTAAAAAATCATAATTCATCATGTGGGTAAAAAAAAAATGGTGGTTCTGATGAGTAATACATAAAAGAAAAGACCAAAAGAATTCACCTGTGTCAGCAGATTTCAAATGGTGGGACATATGCTACTTGGAGAAGACACAAACTGTATGAGAAAGGAGAATTACTTTGCACTTAGTACTTCTACAGCATCTCATTCAAATCCCTTTTTTACTCCACAGTAGTGAGACTGCACCTCAAATACTGTGTTCAGTTTTGGGCTCCTCTCCACAAGAAAGATATTGAGGTGCTGGAATGCAGCCAGCGGAGGCAATGAAGCTGGTAAAGGTTCTAAAGAATAAATCTTATGAGGAGCAGCTGAGGGAACTGGGACTGTTTAGCCTGGAAAAGGCTGAGGGGACGCTTTCTTGCTCTCTACAACTACCTGAAAGAAGGCTGTAGCACAATAGGATTTGGTCTCTTTTCCCAGATAACAAGCACTAGGACAAGAATAAACAGCTTCAAGTTGTGCCAGGAGAGGTTTAGTTTGGATATTTGGAAAAAAAGTCATTACCCAAAGGTTAGTCAAGCATTGGAACAGCCTGCCCAGGGTATTTAAGAGACAGATAGATGTAAGAAATAGTTTAGTGGTAGACTTGCAATTGATAGGTTGATGGTTGGACTCAATGATCCTAAGGGTCTTTTTCAACCTAAATGGTATTCTATGATCCTGCATCTGCAGTGTGAAACGCAGTAAGCAGAAAGTGAGATAGCTTTACATGGGAAAGATTTCTGGACTATTTGTACCTTTATGTGTAAGTGTTCCTGGAGTAAGTAGGACAGTAGGTTTTTCACTTACAAGGGCCATGTGCAAGAACTGGAGAAACTAGAGTTCCAGAAGACATGGGGAAAGGTATAGATAGGGCAAGTCTGGAGTGAGCAAGATTCAGATGCACCCATGTTCTGTGGTAAAGTGATTTCCAACTGACACAAATGTATTTACCCAACTGTGATTTCCCTGTTACAGAAACCCCATTCTGATCCCCATTCCAAATTCTTCGTCTGCATGCCTTTATCTCCAGTCCTCCAACTCAAACCCATCACTGCTTTTGCATGCATATGCCTTGCCTAGACTCATGAATCCCTCTCTTCTGTCACTCACAGATGACACCAGGAAATTACTTCTTTCCACACATAGCAGAAGTCACTCTCTCCTCCCTTACATGTTGCTTTTTGATACAAGCCAGATTCCCCTCAATCTCATATTCTGCTTGTAGCTTAAGCCTCACCAAGTCTTTTGCTGAATCTTTTCTGAAGTCTTTTCCTTCAGAATCATATACGTTTTCAACAGATATTAAGCAAGATAATATAAAAACATGCACAACTCCCCTCATTTTCCATATATTTCTGTTCCATATACACAAGTAGGGAATATGAAACAGAAAAAGGTTATGAAAAGCATGCTTGTCTGCCAACTTCCTATAGGTTGGACTTGGTGATCTTTGAGGTCTCTTCCAACCTTGCTGATACTGTGTGATAAAATAGTAAAATTACTATAGTAATTTTAGATTAGACAGCTGATTTCTTCAGGATAAATATATTTGCACCATTTGAGTAAGACTTACCAGTTCCCAAATTTGACATCAGCATATTCCTAACAAAGATGTCCAGTACTCTGGAAAAGACAACACCTCTACAAATCCCTTAGGGATGTGTTTATATAATACTCAGAACAACAGGAAGTAACCTATGTCAAGGGCAACTAAAAGGACCAATAATACAAATGTTTCATGATTCTGGAAATTTTTCAGTAGGAAAAATTTTTAAAAAGTAAGAGACTTGATAAGGAAATTGGCGACAGAACGAGAGGGAGTGGCCTCAAACTGCAACAGGGTAGGTTTAGACTGGACATTAGGGGAAAAAAAATTCACAAAAAGGGTAGTTAGGAAAGTTTACATCTGTTAATCACAACAGAATACAAATTTTTTAAATCTGTTTCTCTGGCAATAAGAAACCAGGTAGTAACTCAAAGGCAGATACATACTTTATCTAATGAAGCTGACAAATTTAATCTTTTTCTGATGAGGACCCAAGACTTCAACATTTATTCACAGAAAACTAAATCTACTACTTTTCACTTATGACTAGAGGTAGCAAAGACTTTTAGTGATACTCAAGGAAAATGCAATGATTAAGAACCCCATAATTCTGTTACTGGGGAGGGCATGGTGAGGACAGAATCAAAGAATTGTCAGGGTTGGAAGGGACCTCAAAGACCATCTAGTTCCAACCCCTCTGCCATGGGCAGGGACACCTCCCACTAGACCAGACTGCTTAGAGCCCCATCTATCCTGGCTTTAAAAACTTTCACCACCTCCCTGGGCAACCTGTTCCAGTGTCTCACCACCCTCATGGTGAAGGGTTAATGCTACCAGTCTGCCCTTTCTGGCTCCTTCCAGGGAGCCTCTCCCTATTGCTTCTGGTGGAGATGCATGCAGTTTATCTAAACTTGAGGATTGGGGGAGTGCTCTTTACCATTTCATACACTCCAGAACAGTAGTTTCCATATTTTTAGAACAACAGATCATTATCAGCCCTTAACATTTTTCAAAAATCACCGTACCCTCATTTGACCAAACTTTTAATTGGAAATACTACTTAAAACAGAGTTAACTATGGTTTAGCTAAACAGCTGTTCAACTTAAACCATAGCCTTGTAGTCAATGAGGGGATTGTGGGCCACAGCTTGGAAACTACTCCAGCTGCTTCAAAGGTGCAATGATGTCTTTTAGTCCACCCCTCCCTCTAGTGCTTCTGCTTGCTGTATGAAACATTTCTGCTTCTTTATCTGATTTACCCCAGGATTAATATTAGAGCTTGCTACTGTTTTTTGCTTTCTGAAGTAGCAGCAAACTGGCATTCTCTGTTGCCCACAGGTTTGCAAACAATGGAAGTAAAACTCATCTGCCCATCTGTAATCCTGCTACAAACAGAATATGGTAATAAAAAAATCTGCAAATTTAGGAAAGTGGGACCGTTCTACAATTGATTAATGTTTGGAATTTTATCATCTATCAATGAGGACTATAAACTTTTTTTTACAGAAAAGCTGTATTTCTGCACAGGTTGGATTTTGGCCACAGCTGGTTCAGAATTAAGTGAAGTTTTCGAGACCAGTAAACAGCTGAGTTTTGTGCACTTGAAAAGATGCATCCATAAAACTATGTCAGATGAAACTAGTGTTGAGCAGCCTTTTGCCATCTTAAAGACTAGTGAAATTGAACAAAACAGCAACCAAAGGCCCCTGGTTCTTATATTATGAGAAGCAGGGTGTTACAGTCCCCCTATTAAACACTCCCATGTATTCATGGTTTTAGAGACCTTTCTCACATTACCTACTCCTCAGTCAACATTATTCCAAACTAAGAAATCTTGATGCATTTACTGTTTCTGCAGAAACAGTACCTCTTACTCAAAATTTTCTGTATTTTATACCTCTCTCATCAATGCTCGAAACCAAACAGCACTTCTCTGTTTCACTTTTTTTGCTAGCATCAACTCCATACAGAATGATCTTAGAAAATTACCAGGAGCTGACAAAAACCCATGCAAACATCAGTAAGACAGCTTGAGAGTCCTGGCTTCTCACAGCAGTAAAATACTACCCATCAGATTAACACTGTTATTCCGCATTTGTGACGGTCAGGAACCCCAGGATCAAAACCTGTACTTTAAACTTGTTAGACCTCTGAATCCCTGAGAAACAGGGAGGAAAAAAAATCTCTTCAACTTCTAGTCCCTGCTGTGGTTAGAAGGAACAGCCAACAAGTTTGTACCTTCCTGAACAGCAAGACTTGTCACAGCCTGCTGAACTCACAGTTTACAGGGTGATGGCTGCTGTAATCCAACAGCCACGGCCTCACTCCGCTGACAGATATAGCTGAGCAGAAGGGTCAGTGATATCTGACCTCTGCAAAATCCATGGCTCCTAGATCACCACAGGCCCTGCTGTGAGAACTTCTGCAACTCTTCAGGGTCAACATTAGGTTTGACTCCAACTGAATATTTCCCTTTTGTCATCTTCAATTTTTATCACTGCGCTTTTTCCAGACGATTTAAGAACAGGTGGACCAGCAAAAGTGCCAATACAAATCTTTGCGAGGTGGTGTTAAAACTTCCCATTAGTTGCTATACTGTTTCTTACCTTGTAAGCCTTTACTAACCCACAAGGAATTTAAAGTAGCTCAGTACTTCATTTTACTAACAGTCTCTGTTAACAAAATGAAGTTAACAGTCTCTGTTAACAAAATGAGGTTAACGGAGTCTCTGTTAACTGAGCTTTAAAAAAAACCTTTCAGGTCACCCTTTCATATGTATCTGTTGACTCCTTCAGATAACTAACAAAGCTCTAAGACAAAACTACCCTGTACAAAAGCAAAGCTGATGGTTGCCTATTACACCTATCCATGTTCCTATTAATTATATCCTTTATCACATTCACTGGCATTTTGTCTGTCATGGTAGTCAGACTTATTAGTCCATTAGTTCACGATGATCCCTAAAGGCCTTTTTAAAACTCATGCCACATTTGTTACTTCCCATTCCTCTCTTATCAAGGCTAATTTAAGTGCTAGATGATACAACACAGTTCATGGCTCACCAATTTAATTTCTGGTTTTCTCTAAGACTACTGAATGAATAGCATGCTATCTGGCAATCTGTTAATGTTTATTCAATCAATTCACTAAGAAAATCTTTCAGCGGTATTTTAAACTTGAAATGTTCCCTTATAGGGAATAAATTTTATTTAGGGATGTCCCTAATCTCCTTGTAATAAACTTTGCCAATGCAAAGAGTCCATTTTTTTCTCTCTGCAATAGCTTTAAGTATTTTCTTTGTCTGCAATTATCTATTTAACTCACCTCCCTACAAGCAAAATTTACACTTGGGGAAAAAAAGGGGAGGTTTTGGCTTTTAGGATTTTAGCCTGTTGCATGTTAAAATCTTTTTGTTCTGCCTTATAATAGGTCTACATTTGCCAGAATTGTGCTCTTTTCTGCTTTGCTTGTTTGGATTTTACTTTTTTTTTCCCAAAAACATTTCTAGCAACTTCCTTTGCTGTTTAGTTGTGTTAGACTATTCTTGTTCAGCTGAGTTAGAATCAGAAAGTAAAGTCTTTATTGCTTTTAATATTTAAACTGCATTTTCGTTTGCAATTTTTTTTATTTAACAAAACCAGATTTTCCTTTTTATGTTAATGTTTTTCTGTTCTGCAAATATGAGAAATTTGATTATTGTATGAGATATTGCAAATGAATGGTGTTTCTATAGTCCCTTCTTTTGTGCTAATCTAGACTAATCAACTAATTCCCTCTTCCGGTTTCTCTGGCTGGTTTGCTCAAAAAGTAGTTCTTGATGATACCTAAAACACAGTCTGTCCATGATGACCTAATGTGGCCCAATGTTAAGTTTATCCAGTCTGTGTATAGATAGTCAAGAACTCTTATGAGCAAGCTTTTGGGTTGTATAGCTGCTTCAGTCCCCCACGGTATTTCACACTCACTGCCTCCATCCTATCACCTAGTCCAGAACTCCTACTAGACTTCTCCTATTCAGATATGGAACCATTGCTAGTTGTTTAGTGGTATCTTTTGATAAAATTAACATATCTGACTATATTTTCTTGGATAGATAAAATGCCATTTGGCTGCACAGTCCAATCTACTCTCTATCCGCTAGGCACTACACATTCTATCATTGCTCTATAGTCTATACCATGATATTTCAGCATCCCTTTGAAAGAAAGAAAAGGGGTACATGCAGACTACACACAGACCTGCTTGCTGAAAGAGAGTGACATACCTGGGAAGTTCCTGATGGAATTCATGCTTACCACTCTTCTGAAGAATCATTACCTTCAATGCACAATGGAAATGGAGCACTACAAGACAGCAATGTATCAAGATACCAAATCAAAACTAGCACAGGTTCCTTCTCAACAGAGATCAAATGGTATTTGGAGAAGGACTGAGCAACAGTATGGCTGGAACAACTGCTTCTGGTCACTTGAGATTTCTGTACCAAGAGATGCTGTGTCAGAAAGGGAATGCACTAAGGAGCAGAAGATCATTATGGAAGTATAAAACATCTTTTAATCTTTTGTGCACACTGCAGAACTTTGTGATATTTGCATTTGCTTCCTTCTGTGAGAAGGGAGAGTCTATTCTCATTGCTATGGAGAAAAGAAGAGAGAGATGCTTTCAGGACACAATGCTAGTAGCTACTAACTTGAATTTGACAGTTGAGAAGGTCTCTAGGGCTAGCATTTTATCTGGGTGAATCTCAATTCTTTCATTTTTGTGGGGCCTTCTTTCTGCATTAAATATGTGACATTATGCACAGCAGAATCAAACAGCTATGCAGCACTTTCCAGTGGGTATTCACTATTATTTATTTGTATTACCATAAACTTTGGAAGGCCTCACCTTGGACCATGAACAATTACAGAACAAAGAGTAGATACGCTTGAAGGAGGCAACAGAGAAATTATGTCAGAGTACAAGTACAGTGACACAGTACTACTGTGATAAGTGTAGGTATTAATATACCTGCAATATAACTGTTGTCCAGTGGGATTCTTCTGAGCTTCACCATACCAAAACCTTTTAAGAAGATATTTAAAGAAGGATAGTGAACAGTTCTGTTTATGAAGAAGTCAACCAACACATGAGACAGCTGGGGAGAAAATACACAGTGCGGTCTGAAAATTTAGCAACTAAATGATGGAAGCTAGCACTGGAAGTTGGTCAAAACCAAAGTCAACCTCCTGAGAGGTATCAAGTAGAAGCAGTGTTGATAGGCACTGAAAATAAAGACAGATAGCTTATCTTTATTGCTTTAAACTGAAGAAGGAAATTGAAAATACCAAAGGAGTAAGTTTGGAAAGTGGTTATTTACAGTAGAGTAGCACTTTGACCAGATAACGAGCATGGCAAGACTGCGTTTGTCAAGGCAAAATAAAAATATTTTCTAATGAAGACATGATCCATGAAAAACCTGGATGAAAAACAGAATCAGCTGATAAAGAAGAAAGATCACCCTTAAAGAGATGGAGATTCCTGAAACTCAGATTTAGCCTAGACTTTATGATTTAAAACAAACAACAACATGATGGTATCATTCACAGAGGATGCAGAGTGGTTTTGTGAGGGCCTCAACCTAAATATGAAAAAAAACTACTAACAAAAGACCAATAGTTTTAACTGGAAACAAAGAATTGAGGGCACTACTGAAGAAAATTTTCATGCATTAGATCTGCTCAGGAGTGGAAAAGATGGGGGGAGGTATATGAAACACATAGAACATTGTTTTTCCTATAAATGCTGTGAAATGAGAAATCTCCTCAATGTCACATTTTTTACTATAACTACCTATGCTACTACATTTTGACTTTCAAGAGTTGAAGAAAAACAATGTTCATGATGTAATACGATGGGAGCCTCAGCTGACATGAAAACATGCTACATCCAGCTTGAAGACAGGACGGTCACCATACAAGCCAAGCAGGAACAGCAGCAGAGGAAAATATCTCACAAATTTAGTTATAACTAACATGCTAAATGTTCAGGCACATTCCTTTGTTCTTGCTCCTCAGTGCACACTATCACCTCAGTTTGCTACTAATGAAACTGCTGAAGTAATCCCAAGCCCACACAACGTGTAGCTATATAGCATATGTCCACTCTTCACATTTTGCAACATCGGCTCCTTCTCTTGATACCTGTTTTCTTGCTGTTCTCATAGTTTCAGTCATTTACAGCATCACAGCATGGGTTAAACCAAAGAAACAATGAGATCAATTACTCAACAATGGGGGTTAACAGCAGTGAGTAGTGGAGACGCTCTTACAGCAGGAGACAACTGAGAGTTCCTTTTCTTCCAAATAATATTTGTAGCAGCACTACTGTAAGCAAAGCAGAGCTGTGCCCCGACATTTATCTTCCTCAAAGCAGTGGGAAGCTGCCATCATAAGAAAGATAAGCTATCACACCTAGCTGATCTGCCTCTCAGTTGTGGTGAATGAAAAAATCGGACGCATATGAAACATCCAGGGGATTCCTCACACCCCACTCACTAGTAAGTCACTTTCCTCCCTTTTCTCCTCTGAAACGCGATCTGTTCTGAGGCACTTCTTTTGATCTAGACTGTGGCAGGGCAGGGTAGGCAAAGCTAGAGGGCCAAGTTTGGGGGTTTTGTTTTGCAATTACCTAATCTCCATCTGCTTTTCTTTCTTTAACCTAGCTTTGTGCAAGTACAAATAAATAAGGCAAATAGGTTTTAGAGGTGAAAATAATAAAACGTTAGGTCTAAACATGTGAAAACCAAAATATGCTGATCATTTTTTTTTTAATGCAAAATGTAACATGTTCACAAGTCTTGATTTCATGTCATGTTGAAAAATCTCCATTTCATTTTATATTGCAAAATTTCAAAACGATCACTTTTAAGTTTCTGAACTAGAACTTTGAAAATTCCCATTCCGTAACAAACATAATGAAATTGTGTTTTGAGCTCAGTTGAAGATGATACATTTCAAAATCATTAAGTCCTGCATTTGAAGAAGAAATTATGGCTTCTGCTTAGCACTAATTGTAGTCTAGCATACATAACCCATTGTTCTGTTGTTAGTTTTAACTGTCATCTTGAATCTCAAATTTATACAGGTGATTCATTAGCAGTCACTGAATCTTCTTCAAAGCCCATATACTACCCTTCAACAGAGAAAAAAAAAAAAAAAAAAGAGAAAACCAGTTGCTGAAAGTTTTGACCTTACATCTATCATATATACATTGCAATGAGAAATATCAGTAGCTATGCATTTAATTCTCCTTTCAGGCATATTTTTGCCATCCGTCTTCTAGGTTTTGCTTTTAGGTATTTTTGTTATTTGCGTTGTTGTGGTTTGTTTTTTTAATGAGGTTGTTTTGTTTTGTGGAGGTTTTTTGTGGATTGTTTGGTGTTTTTTTTTTTAATTGGACTCTCTAGTCTGCTTTTGATATGAGCTTATGATTTTTCTTTGGTATTGCTCTTTCTTCCAATTACTTTCATTTCATGCTGCTCTTGCATCAAGCAAAAAAATGAATCCTATCTTCTCTAGCCTTTACTCACTAGTTAATATCTGTGTACTTGCTCCACTGGCAAGTGGTTTACGTAATCCTTACATAAAACTCTTCTATACCTTTAGAGTCCCTTAGTAATTATTCACTATTTGATAACATTTCCAGTTCTTCCATTTTTCAGATACTAAGACCCTATTGAAAACTTTTGTATTTGAATAGCACAAAGGAAATACGACATCATAAAAAAGGGTATGGAGTTTATAATACCCCTTTTGTTACACAGGGAAAACAACAACATGTAGTTTTTGCCCATTTGTATATAAAAATAGGAAGTCATAGCAATGACTGTACCCATAGCTACAGGAAAAGAACTTCCTCCTTAGTCCAAGCATAGATATTTATAGTTATTTCGGATGAATCCACTGACATATGATATGGGCAATTATTACTGATTAAGCATAAAGTACTTAGGTACAATAAAATGTGTGGCTCCTGCCCAAGACTATAGCTTACCAGCATGCACAATCAAATTCACTCATAATGCCAGCTCAGTTTAATTTAACCAAGTTACATCGACACAAATGTAAGGGTACATTTATTAACATTCCATTGTGTAACTCAGTAAGACAAGTACGTTAGTAAATTGGCTTGCAACATCTACACAACTTTTGGTTGTGTAAAAGTTTTTTATAGATCTATAAATTTCAGAAAGTTTATGGGTGAAAATACAAAGCAAGTCAGAGACATATTATTCTGAAAATAACAAAACCAAACAAATAAAAACTCCCTACCTAATGGTGGCAGTATGGAAGGCTTTCAGGTTCACACGGTGAATTTAGCCAAGAATAATGAATTCCTTAATGGATGTATTTTCTAAAAAGAGCTGAAGTCAGTTGACCTAAATCAAACCTCTTGATCACCTTTTTACCATTATTAGTTTTTCAACATCAATAAGGACTAACTATTGAAAAATGCAATCATTTCAATGTACTTACAGCTGAATTTTCTCATCATGTGACCAACTATCCACAAAGCCTCTGTGCCATTAAGAAGTTTTGAGGAATATATTATTTGGTACTGCCAAAAAAACATAATTAAAAGAATGCATGTAAATTATGTTAATTTTCTAATTAGAAATGTTTTATGATTATTTCATGTCTAAAGTACATCTGGGGGAAAAGCAGGACTTACATTATCCCAAAAGGCAGGTTCCAGCACAATCAGTGATACACTGATAGAATTCACAGTAAGGAGTCACTGTAGGGTCCTGATCTTGCAACTGAACTTTCACAAAAAGAACCCTGCACTACTGCAGAATCTCCTTAATTTCAATAGGGCCCTACCCACACATAATCAATTACAGAGTCCGCCTATGTGGGAGCAACAACGGTGAGAACAGGATCTGTTCCTTCACACACCTGCAAAAATACAAGGAAAAAAAAAATTAGTAACATGCAGCAAAACCTACTGATAGCCTGCTTTATTACAGCATTTAGCACATAATAAAGAACTTCCACGTATCTTTGAGTTGCATATTATTTATAGGAATTTTCAGTTCCTTCTTTAGAGAAGGTTGGCTTAAAATTGCTTATGGATTTCACATGTAGTGACAGTACATTATGGGAACTTTTACTGATAAATATTTTAAATATGATTTTTTCATTACTATTTTCTAAAACCCACTTATCCTAGTTTCTTTGGTTTATGGTGCAAATCATGTTTTAGTACATAAGCCACAACACCAATTTTGGGGACAAAGCATAAACCTGTGCCTTTATGGAGGTCTTCATGATCATGAAAGTATCTGACACGTACGGTAGAATCCAAGACCAACATCATAAAAAAATATTAATTTTTAGATTAGTTCTGCCTCATTTTAGACTAAAAAGGATCAGCTTTTTAAAACACAAAATACTTATGAAAATCAACTATAATCAATTATTTGCAAAATTGAGGACCTTTTAAAATACAGAAAATGTTTTAAATATCATGTTAAACAATACACCACTGCTTTGCTGGTCACACAAAACTTATCATTTATTGATTTGACCTTACTGCTCTTATTAAAACACACCTATGTTGATCTTTAAAACATGATATTAGAATGCTTTTATATATTATAAACCATTAAAAACAGGTTAGCCATAGGTTCCATGAAATAATATTTAACTGGTGACACTATATATGCAAGAGTGCCGTTTACAAAGGTTGTAAGAACAACCATTAGATCCTAGAAACACGCAGACAACTTTTTCTTCATTCCTGTAATACAAAGAGCATTAGGGAAATTTTTCTTAAGAAAAAAAAATAATTCTGGGACCAAGTGAAAGGATCTGAGAATCTAAAAGAAGAACCAAAAGCTCCATATAAATGGAATCACAGAATTGTTTCGGTTGGAAAAGACCTCTATGATCATCGAGTCCAACCATGAATGCACCCTTTTTTCTTTTAATGACCAGTTTTCTTTTGCTGGCTTTGGTTTTGTGAAACAACAGATGTGAAAATAAGCGTAAGTGGAGAAAAGTATCACAGTTTTTCATTCCTTGCTGCCAGGCTGATGGTTTTCAACCGGGCAGGAGGACAAACAAAAAATCTAAAATACATATTTCAGTCTTCATGACAAATTTCAAGGCAGTTGTCTTACAATTTAAATTGGAAGTGTTTCTTCTCATGTTACTGCTTTTAAATGCTATGTTTCATATGCATGACTCTCAGGCTTCTGTTCCTCTGGGAAACTCAATTGTTTCTAAAGAACAGTGCTATAGTGCTAAGTTCTGTTTAAAGAGTGTTATAAAATATCTTGACCCCTGTAAAACAAAGCGCATTAAAAAAATTAAAATAATAGACATCTGCCAAACTAGTGCTGCTTACCTGAACCTGAAACATCAGTGAATGAGAACCTCTGGCAAATGCAATCTGCCCATTTCTCACTGACTGAGAACAGACAGCCAACATATTTCAGGACAATCATGGTGCCCATAATTATGGTGCCCATAATCATGCAGGTTCAGATTTAGCATTTCCAAAGTTGAAATGCAATGTGGTAATTTGATGCAGACAGATTCTAATATTTTCTATCCCTGTGCTTAGCTCTACATCTTTCTCCACAAAGGAAGTTAATTGAAATACAATGCATGCTTCCTGCACTGCTCGAGGAGTGTAGGTTATAGGATGGACCAGGGACACATAGCTGCACTCTACATTACAGTCAGTTTCTGGGTACAACTGAAAACAGTTTTACAATTTGGACAGTCTAAGAAATAGGTCAGAGCTGAAATCCAG
Source organism: Ramphastos sulfuratus (assembly GCA_013399055.1). Taxonomy (NCBI): domain Eukaryota; kingdom Metazoa; phylum Chordata; class Aves; order Piciformes; family Ramphastidae; genus Ramphastos; species Ramphastos sulfuratus. The sequence continues at coordinate 98,369 of WBNM01010455.1, read as the reverse complement.
TCAAATAAATAAAATATTGAAACTGTCTCAACACTTTCCTTCTCTGATGTGGGCAGGTATAGAAACTGCCATAAAATGGAATGATTCACAAGTGGTTTGGGAGACTAGAATGCCCTGGCAGAAACAAATTTTTTTTTCATGACTAGCAGAAGTAATGAAGTCTAGTTACCTATCAGCACGCTTGTACGTGCCACCAACACTTGTGCAGTAATCCCAGGCTGACACTACCCTGGCTGGTTTCCCATTCCCTTCTAAACAGATTTCCCTAAATACCTGCAGAAAATACTAGCTTCTGACTTGTAGGAGAACAAAAGGCAGCTCACCTTGTGGCTAGGTCTCAGCTACACATGCGCTGTCTGGCAGACTACAATCACGTACACTGACTGGCAAGTCAACAGGTTGAACAGAGCAACTTTTTCTGTCCTGGGGGACACTAATTTGAGTCCTTTTTCTACTCACAGCTGCTAAGTTTCACTCAAATTGTAGAAACTTGACTTTGTGACCTCTTTCTCTATATCAAATGCAGCTGAAACTAAGCAGCTGATTCAAAAGTTACTAGGAAACAACACAATCATATATATCTTGCTTTGTTCAGAAACTGGGCATGAAAACACTGTAGCATAATCACTGTGAAAATAACTAATGATTTTTATGCAACTTACTGTTTTTATTCAGAAGTTACACCACAAACTCAACTATAACAGAACACAGATTTTTCACATGGTGATGGCATAAATTAATCCAAAGAACACAGAGACTGTTTCTATAAAATTGGCTTTGTTTTGCTATTGTGAACAGGGCCATAATTACATCTTGCTTCATAAAGGTGAAAATGTAACATTAAAAAAAATTTTATATATTATGTTTCCAACTTACCAAGACTGTAGTTGTCTGCCCTGCATGGAGATCCCTCCTTCTCTTCCAATTCCATGGTGTCTCTCCTAAGGCTTAAGAGAAGTTCAGTGATGTGTATCTCAAAAAATGAACAGTGACATTAAGTCTAATGAATCTAATCTGTATACCTGGACTTTTGTGGGTTTTTTAGCTGTTTGGGTCTTTGGGGTTTTTGGTGGTGATGGTGGTTGGTTGCTTCTTGTTGGTGCCTTATTTTTTTTTAATAGAAGTAGTGTATTTTAAAGAATCACTGTAAAATCCTGATACTAATGCCTGGATCCAGATCCTGTTATGTCAGTTTAGGGAATAATTTTTACTAACATGCAAATCCCAGTTCCCTTTTCTATAAATGGCATCCCCAGCACTCTGCATACCCCTCCTATTGATCCAGAACTAAATTTTGACTTGTGTATTTCTCACCAAAAAGGCATAGTTGAAATCAGGTTTTGCTTGTTGTTGGATACCAGGAACAGATGAAAGAAGAAAAGAAAGTAAAAATCAATGACATCTCCAAAACTTCAGTAAAAATTAAAAAGAGAAAGAATAGCCAATGAGGAGAAGTTAATAGAAAACTGGACATTAGAGGAAAGGTTAGCAGGAAACAATGGGTATGAGAAGAGCCAGGGGAGTGAAAATGATTCAAGCAAAAGAGGTTGGAATAAAAAAAACACAATTATACTAGCTGAGCAATGAAAATGGGACTATTCAAAATTGTTTGACATTGGCCTATTTCTTGTTCTACTGAGGTGAAAGAATAGATTAACATTAATTCCAAAAACATGCTTTAAGCACCTTGAAGAATTTAAGTATCTAAACTCTGCTCAGCTAAACAACTAAGGAAGTGCTTAAAATTGAAAATAAATGTAAATCATCTTGTAATGATTCACAATGTCTGTATCACCCAGCAGGTATTTAAATCTGAGCCCCAACTCCTTACCCTGCAAACAAGCATGGTTAGCATCTTGGTGCTAGTCTGGATCCAGCCTATTGGTTATCAGATAGGCAAAATAAAGTACAAGGTGCAAGGGACTAATGTGGATTCAAACTCTTCTCTTAAAAGTCATACTTAAGCAAATATTGTTACTTAAGTACATGATTAATTGTTTGATGAGGCACAATGTAAACAATCAAGTGCTTAATGTCAGATCAAGAACCAGGTTCCAAAAAGAAAACTAAAGATAAAGTGACTGAGAAAGAAAAACAAAACAGTTTGTTGAACCTGTATTAAAAATCAATGACCTCTGGGTCATCTCTCAATGCACTCTGCTTGAAAACTGCTGCTTCTTTCTGGTTTAAGCATTAAAACTTGTTTTTAATACACAAAATGGTAAATAACCTGGCAAAGGTTAGATTAGTTTAGCAGTTGATAACAGTACTAAAGTAATCCTTAACACAGTTATTGGTGTAAAAGGCTCTCAGTCTCTCCTGCCTATTGAAACACACTTGCACTTCCAAACCCATTCTGGTAAATAGCTGGGAGAGAGTTAGTATCCTGTATTCCAATCGCTATGGTAACAACCACAGAGATATGATTTCCATATTTTCTCCTAAGCCATTAGTAGGGTTCTGACACTTTTACTCTTTATTCTACAAAAGAGTTACTGAAGGAAAACATAAATTGAGCCACTTTTTGAGAGACCAGATAAAGTTTGGGGAATCTCTCAGCATCCTATCATCATTATGATCTGTATCCTGAACTGTGGATCATTTTTTGTGTCATTATGTTATCACCTATCCAAATGACTAGGAAGCCAATATCAACACTCAGCTACTATATTCTTACACAACTCCCTGCTACCAATATTCCATTCCTTATCTACACATGTAAAAAAGAAAAGTCCCTGTTTTTAAGATGTATGTTTAATAACTCCATATATGTAAGAATCATTACTTAATGAAGGTAGGGAGCTAGAGTAGGATTGAAGACCTGAGAGTTTGTTACAGATCGAAGTAGTTCCTTTATAGAGCCAGTCACCTTTTCATAAAATGATTAAATTAAATAATGTTTTGTTCTTCTCAGGAGAATTATCAAGATCACTAAAATTTTGTTGAGTGTTTTGAATCTCAGATCTCAACATTTCCCAGAAACTGGGAAACTGAGAAGTAAATGGAATGAAAATATGGCAATTTAACATTCCTGACTGTATCAGTATGCCTCTAAGATTTTTAAATTGAGGCAAAAGGATGGATACATGTGCCAAATGAAATTACAAAAATTGTTTCAGTTTTATGACTAAAGCAGCTCATATAGAGCACATGAATTAGTACAGTTTTGCACTGTTTTCAGACAGGCAAACTCATGCTTACAGCACTTGATTTTATAGCTGCTATCACTTTATTTGGATAGTGGGGAATATTACACTCCTACATGCACATGTAGAATATATATACATTAATGTTCTAACATATATTTAAATATATATATGCATGTTTCTATAATAGACAGTCTCTAATTGTTGATGCAGTTTGGGTCTCCCTGAAACTCAGTGCTAAAACAGAGAAGGAAAAAAAAAAAAAAACACTCAATCTTTTTCTTTTATTGAAGTAATCATAATAAAAAAAGAACAGAAATTTTGTCCAGAACATGCTCTTTCAAAGATGAACAAAAATGTTTTCCATTGATGCTTTTAGATATAATTTCAGTTCTCATGAGCAGTTCTACTATTCTGATACTTGTAAATTGCTAACCAGTATGGAGCTAACAGACACCAAAGACTGATTCTGTGTTAACTTTTAGCCTTTTTTGTTCTATTATTAATATAATTATTTATTTTATTTCATTGAGCTACGAAAAGCAACTAGCTTTTATCGCTGGTTAATTAGTGCTAGGTTAAGAGTTGGACTTAGTGATCTGAAAGGTCTCTTTCAACCAAAATGATTCATTCTATGAAATGAACAACTTAGATCAAGCTAACAACAAAAAACCAAACAAATTAATACTAACTAAAGCACTTTCAGATTCCTCTCTCCTGCATTCATTTCAGTAGCATTTGATTTAAACAAAGGCTTACATATCTCTCAAGTTTAAGTTTCAATCTTTCAAAAAACTCTAGGTATATGAACTTCTCTAAGAAGTGTTACTGATGAAACTACTGACATGAACAGAGTTAAGCACATGCACAGGACTAAGGCCAAAGCTAGTAATAAAGAAATTAGCTAATTAATTCAGCGTATCACCAGCAATTAGTTTTTAAAACTTAAGGACAGATAAGAAGATAGCAGTGCTTGAGAAATTAACCACTGAAATGCTGGGCAAGAGGCATAAATTAGGTTACAGTTTCAGAAATTACCCTATGAAAATCTCACTTCAATACCTATCAAATAACAGAATCAATGCTAGAAATAAAAAAATAAAGGAGCCCCTCAATAACTTAAAAATCATTGCAGCCACACTATTTTCTCACCATCTGATGAGTCCTCTTCAGTTCAAGGCTGAAGTTCATGGGTGCTGTGAAGATCACTTGGCAACTGCTCTGCTGTAATTAATCCATGAATAAAGAATGGGCTTCAGTTTTCACATATAGCAAGCCAGCACTCGTATCAACCATTAAATCCACAAAAATATTAAAACATTTAGAAGTTACAGTAAGGCTATTTTAGCAAAACTTTACAATAAAATTTAGTAACAAATCTTTCTTAAATCCTCAGAGATCTATTGATTATTATGAGTCAGGCCTACAGCTATGTTAGTCTATATGATAAGATCTGAATTAAATATTCTAAATACAATCTTTCAACTACACTATTAGTCTTTATGCTGATTATTTTAAAGGCTGAAAAAAATTAATTTTAAGTTGGTTATTGAAAAATCAGGAGGTAGTCTACAGTTAAAAAAAAATACCACCACCAAAAAACGACAACACTAAGGTGGTTGGGTTTTGTCTGGTTTTTGGTTGTTTTCTGGTTGGTTGGATTGTTTGTTTTTTATATGGAAGTTTATAGGAAAATCTAACAAGTCAGACTGAATTCCTAAGCCAGCACATAATTCTCACAGGCCTTACTGGCTACAGAAGCATCCCTGCACGAGGTCTATTCTGGCAAATTCAGAATTCTGTTTTCACTGTACAATAGTAAATGTTGTCCACTCAGTCCTTTCTAGATTACAACCTCTACTATTGTTAGCACACAAACTGCAAAAGTAATGAATTCCAAATCTGCTGTTTGTCAGGGTAAATCAGAGACTGAATGGCTACAGAAAGAAGTAGAAAACTCCTATGTGAAAGAAGATGTTCAACTACAGTTACTAGGTTATTAAACTGAAACTTTAAACTTCAACTGATAACAAAGTTACAGAAGAGGTCTGAAGAGCGGTTTAGATGACTCTCTAACAGGGATCTAGAACAAGCATCAGGGGCAAGGTAGGGCTCAAATTAGAAAAATAAACAGAAAAAATAATTGGAATTTCCACTGCCTGTGTGTCCATATGCCACACAAACATAAAATACAAGAATAACATGGGGATGTACAGTTATTGAAAAGATTACTACCTGTGAGTGTTATCTTGGTGGACTCCAACTGGTCTAACTCACCTAAGAGCTGGAGGTGATAGAATAACATGCAAGTATCCAGGAAAGCCAAAGAATGTAACAAAAAAGTGACACAGTAGTGAGACAATGCCAGTTTTCATTACAACAAATTCCTCTAATTCTCATAGTTGCATAATAAATCTTAGAAACACACAGCAAGGTAATTTGTAACATAATGTATGCCTGAGTCAGAGAAGTCTCCAACTTTCTGATTGCCCCAGACCTACCTAAGAGCTTCTGTGCCATTTTGGCAGATGAGTACCTTGCTTTGGTTTGCCACCTCTCGAATGCATCTAGGCAGTTCAATATAGACAAACATGAAGTCTGTTGCATATAAGAAACTCCAAGTATAGAAAATTGCAAGGATGTCATCTCAGCAGCGTGGACTGTTTTAAGTCCCTCTCTTTCACTATATACTAATTTTCCCTAGTATTTTAAATTACAAATTCAAGGCCTCAAGATCATCCACAGCCTAAATCCAAGATTCATTAAAAAATGCCTACTAGGTCTCTAGACTGGATACAGTTGTCAACAGTTTCCCACTTCTGACATAAAAAAAACTTGTGCAAGAGGAGGGAAAATGCTACCATTTCTGGAGACAGAATGTTCTCAATGCTGGTGCAAGTTTATGGAATGAATGTGCCTAGGAGCTAAGGGCCATCAGAAACCTAACTGTATTTTGCTGAAAGAACAAAATACATTACTTTGACCTTGCCTCACTAACATAAATACATAATATGTATATGGAAGAAAAGACAGATAAAATAAACTGATAATGTTAAACTGCACATGCTCCTTCCTCTGGCAACAAGAGAACAGATAATACAATAAATGCTGGTCACATCACTTAGTACAGTATGAGGAGATTCTCTGCCAATATAATGATACTAAGGAAAAGAATCTGTAAAAGAGGACAGGCACTACTAGAAGGTGTTCAGGTAATGAGAACTGTATGAGCAAAGAACTCCATTATAAAATCTGCATCTTAACCTCACATTTGCTAACACAGCAGATAAGATTTCCACCATTCTGATGGGCTCAGGTTGCTTGGAATGGAAATTTGATCTGAAGAATTGACATCACTTTTGGTGAGGCTCAAAATCCCTTTCTTCTGTTCTCAGCTGTGTTCCTGCTGTGACTTTTTGGCTTTGCTAGTCACTGAGGAAAACAAACTGATGATTCTCTCCCAGATGCAACAGACAGCAAATGCAATACTCACCTTGTATTACCTGGATTTTTAGATTATAGCACTTGCCCCTCTGATGGGTTCTGATACTTAGTTAAATATTTACCCATTCTGATTCTTAAATTATTATAGATGTGCATTATTTAAATCAAGATATATGAATGGAAGATGTAAATCAAGACTATTACATTAGGTATATGCTTGGTGCATAAGTAATACTGAGAATGATTGTGTAATAACACTATTATCTTTGTTAAGTCCAAAACACAAGACCGTAACAATGAAGGCAACTGCTCACAGATAACAGCATACATTTCAGTCTGTACAAGATAGGGGCCTATGTGTACTAACTACAGAATTGTAGAGCAAGTATTAGATACTAAGAGATGCCAAAATTTCACTTTCATTAAATATCTTAATGAAACCTTAGGAAATAACATTTAAAAGGACAATAGTGTGATCCATGTAGGAGAATACCATGTCCTGTTAAACTATCACCTACACCTTATTCTTATATTACGGTTGGGAAAATGTGTAAAAAATAGCAACTAGAATTATTTTAGGGCAAAACTATACATAATCTAAGTACAGAGAAGCGGTATCAGTAGCATCATAATTGTATATTTATTGTTTTCATTGCTATTTCTATTGCAAAGTCCTCTTTTTGCAGTCACATAACCATGAGAAAAAAAAAAATCTAAGGCATTTATTATCATTCTTTCCAGCTGAAAAGCAGACTTTTTGAAAAATGTATTTGCAGTAGTTTTAATAAAATAAGAGCAAAAAATATAAATGCACTGCAAATATTTTTTTTCCCTTTTAAAATAAAGAGTTTAGAATAGAAGTTCTTTTCACTTGAATAGTTTTCACTGATAACTTGGTTTTTAAAAGTTGGGACCGGTTTCTTCAGCACTAACAAACTTCAAATCCAAGAACAATTTAACAACAGAAATACATAACATTAGCTATGTGATTACTTACATGTTGCCTTTCACTACTTTTTCACTAAGGAGCTCCAGAATTACGCATTTTCTGAGTAGCAATAGCTGTTGTAGCCATGATGGTGTAAGCTTTTTGGGTCCAATAGCTTGCTGGTTTCAACTGTGTCAGTTGGTTTGGGGAAAAAAAAAAAGAAAAAAAAAAAAAAGAGAGAGAGAAAAAAATTACCTCTCCCTTCAAAACTTGTTCGACTTATATTTTTGTTAGTGCAGCTCTAGAAGAGAGCACTGGAATCATAAGAAGCATTAGGCCCTAAGTCTGCTAACCTTCGTCTGCAAATAGTCCAACTGAGCTGAAGAGGACTAGCTCATAGACGTGAAGGGAAGGTTTTGAAAGTCAGTGGGAACAGAGCTCACAAATTCTTATTATGTACTTCCGAAAATCTTCACCAAAGTCATGGGAACAACAGCTTGTAGGTCTGAGGCCTCTGTTTTCCTTTCCCTTTTTAAAAGCCTATCAGATATAAAACAACCACTGAAGTAAAAAATCCTAAGGAGCTGCTCCCAGTGATGCGTTGGATCTCTCTACAAAGGCAGGGGTCGGCTCAGCTCGAGGAGAGCTCACAGGGAGAATCCTAGCAGTCAGAAGTCAAGTGCAGACTAGTGAGTGGTTCGGGCGACACTGTAGCTTGCCTTCCCTTGGCAGCTTTCAGCAGCTCGCAACCTCCATCTCTGTTTCCCCATCTGTGAAATGGGGATAGGAGCACTAACCCAACTATCAGGTACCTTACGATCAGCCACAACTTGGGGCTGAGGGCAGGGGGTTGCGGCGTGAAAATGAAAGTTCCCGTTTTCCCCCGAGCATTTGGAGCAGCCGAGGCGGGAGCGCTCTCGGAGTTGAACCACGCTCCGCCAAGTTCCTCTGAGAAATATTTTTTTTCAAATGACCAGCGTACGGCACTACGGGCCCAATCTGCCCCGAGATGCGCCTACACACGACCGCTCCGCCACAGGCTGTGCGCAAGCCCGGGCGAGGAAGGGTGGCGGTTGGCGGAGGGAGGTCGTCGGGCCGCTGCCGCCGCGGCGGGCGGGAGCCCGGCTCGCTGCCGTGGAGCCGGTGCGGCGGGAGGGGGGAGGGGGAGCGGCGGCTGCCAGGGTGGATCGGGCCCGCGGACTGCCTCCGCGCGTTGTGGGCAAGCGCCGAGCGCTTCAAACCCGCCGACTTCCGCGGGGTGCGCGGCTGGAGAGGAGCGGGACGGGGGGGTAGGGGGCGGGAAGCTGCAACCTGAGCGCTGCGGGAGCCGCGGGGGTCCTCAGAGGCACGAGTGGGGGGAAAGGCGCTCTTCATATTTTCCTCAGGTCTTCTAACGCACATCCCCCTCGGGCCGCCGGCTTCCTTCCCCTACCTTCCCAAATTCGCTGCTCCCTCACGGCGCCTTTACCTTGACAAGTCCGCGGGGCTGGCGGAGGTCTCGCTCCCCCCCCCTCTCTCTCTCCCACACACACATCTCTAACGCGCCACCTCTCTCCCCTACGGGCCGGGACTCCGGGTGACATTTCTCTCTCTCTCTCTTCCCCCCCCTACTCCCCCCATTAGTGGCGGTTGGGTTAGTAGCGCGGGAGCGCGCTAGCGGGGAGGGCGTGGAGCGCGCGTTGGCTG
>WBNM01010455.1:14763-84336 GCA_013399055.1 Ramphastos sulfuratus | reverse complement strand
TTTTTTTTTTTCTTTTTTTTTTTTTGTGGGGAGGGAGTGGTGGTGCTATGTTTTTCCTGGTTTTTTTAATCCCTCTGAGTTGTACTGGCAGTTTGCAAAAGGTACCCATTCATCTTATAGATGTGAATCTTCTGAGGCTTGGAGTAATTCTGAGATGTTTACTTTTCAGAAGTAACAGTCATTTGGAAATATGGCTATATATGTGACTTTTTCATGTGTTAGGGTGGTATTACATAGGAAGTTTATTGTAACATTTTAAAGGTAAGCTATATATATGGTAACAGTGTGTCATGGGATTTTTTTTGTTTGGTTGTTTGGCTGGGGTTTTTTTTGCTAAGCTGCTGGAATTCTGAATTTCTTACTGTGTCATCTGAAGTGTAATGTCATGGAAGGAATTTTGCTGCTAAATTTTAGTCTTTTTTTTTTAATTATCCTTATGATGAATAAGTCAGGTTTTGTAGTGAAGTACATCTGGATCTGCATATACACTACCCGTCTCTGTACATCCTGCCTTTGAACACTGTGGAGAAGGTGCACATCTCATCCATTTTTAATGTCAGAAGGCATCCTAACAGGTGTATCAATGCTTTTATGTAACACTTTTACATAGGTACAAGCACAGGACCTTTCTTTACATAAAAACTAACGATGTAACAGTTATAATTTCTTTTATATGACCGTACTGTTTGTTACTTGCATCAGGAAGCAATTAGCTACTGAAGGGAGACCTGAGAAGCTATCACTGTACTCTACAAATATGCTGCAGGTATTCTGTTTTGTAGATACAGTCATCACCCACACCCAAAGGCCCACTGCAAGTCATTCCAGTAATTTACATTAATTACAAACTGTCAAAGGCAGGGTGCATCTTGGACTGGCTTTGACTCTAAGTGAAAAAAATAGAGAATGAAATTGTATGCTTTGGTGTACAAAAAGGAAAATATTTTTATTTAAAAGTGTTTAAAACGGGGGAAAAAAAAACTTTAAGTACACCAGTGAGTGAGCCTCATGGATTCTTATTTTTAGACATATAATTACAAGTTTTAAACACCTAACACTGAAACACAATCTCAAAAATTTTAGTATTTTAATACTTGGAAAAATTTCTTTGAACAGATTGCCCAAATTCTTCCTGTACATGGTCCTTTGTGACTTTTCTCACAGCGCTTTTTTTTTTTTTTTTTTTTTTTTTTTTTTTTTTTTTTTTTTTTTTTTTGTTAATAGAACCAGTTAGGTATTTTAAAGAAAAAAAAATATTCATGTACCCCACAGACACAAAAGGGACATCAACAGAGTGGAGATGGGTAGCCACATATTTCTGTTAATTTTTTATTCAGTGTAAATGTTGCTTTGCGATTTTACTTTTGTTTTGTGCATTATTTGTAGGATTTACAAAGAATTTTTAGGTGTTTGATGTGTCGATACATAACAAGCTAGATAAGTTTGGTTTCAAAAGGAATCCCTTTATTGAAAAATACCTTGATTTTGGATACACAATTTCAGAAGTGATTAGAATGAGATAGGCATAAAAATTTCTGCCTGTGTTTTATAATGTGTAAGGCAGTATCTGTACTGGGGGTTTTTAACCCTTTATTGTATGGTTTTTAAACCACTCAGATTCTAATAAACTTTGGGCTATATCTGATTACTGCTGTAGTACTACAGTTGAAGAATAGTTTTGATCTTAGCTTTGTGTGTCATTGTGTGAGAACTTCTGCAAGCTTGCATGAATAATAGAATGGGACCTTGATAATAATAGAATAGCAGACCTTGATCTAGTGCAGCTAACTTAAAATTTGACATGTTTTTACTGTAATCTTTGCATCTAATTAATATTTTTAATGTAGCAGTAAAATAAAAAAGAGGTTCTATTTACAGAGAATGCTAAGTTTTATAACTTGATAAAATTCTAAACACTTTTTTTCCATATCTCGGTAATGAACAGTTGCTAGTGTGTAAGGATGACCTGACACACATACTTATTTACCACATACACAAAACAGCTAAATGTACAGAATTTGCATTTTATACTATTGTTAAGTTTCCCAAGATGTCTCCTAAACCTGAAGCTGATATTGTAATATTGCTCAAAGCTGAAAAATAACAGTGACTTTCAGTGATCGTTATTAATGTCTAAAGGAAACTACTGTTAGAAATAGGACCCCCTCCACCCCGTGACTGGTTTGTTTTCAGACACTGCAATGAGTGTATTCACAGTAAATAGATTATTAGTAAACTTTTCTACATCGACTCTAGTTGCAACTAATTATTTTATTTAGCATGAACTAAAAATTCACTTGAAGATTTGGCCTGAGAAAAGGATAAGTACACATCGAATAGAGCTTAATCTTGTGTTTTCGTTTTAAATGGGTTTATGTAAGTCCAGTTTAAATATTATCTTCAGGTATGTTAAATCCACAAATAAGTGAGTGTTGGGGGGATTTTCAGAAGAATATTTGTGTTTCTGGTTTAAGAACAGAAACTTTTTTAAAGGATGAAATAGATGTGTGGAATACATGAAAATAAAGACAAATTCCTTTTTCTTGTTAAGACAGGGTGCTTAATATACTTCCTTAACTGTGAGGGGAGTTTTTAATCATATTCCAGAAAATACTAAGAATAAAGAACAAATTTATGGAAATATTTGTGGACAGGTGACCTGAGCTGTACATCTGCTCAATAATGAGACATAGGATGTGTCTTCTTGTGGTATCAACAGTGAAAAAGTCAAAATAAAGTTAAAATTAATTTAAGATTTTTAGCTGTGCGAATGTGTTGTTTCCTCCAGTAGATACCTGACTCTGCCAAGTTATACTTTGTTCTTACCTGAGCATGGCTAATTAATGTCATGGCTATTTGTTTGTCATCTTCTCTTCTTTTTAAGTTTTAAAATTTTATTTAATGTCTGTGTTACACACTTGCAATATCCCCATTATATGTTTTAAAGTAGCTAACATTTTTAGTTTGCATTTTAATAGTGGAGGTAATGGTACTGCCTTGAAGAGCAAATAAAATGAAAGCTTCTTAAAGAAAAACACTAGAAGTTAAATACATAAGAGTCAATATATTTAGGAAATATGACAGTAGTAATCACAAGTCCACCAAGTAGTTTATACTTACCTGTTTGCTTGTTTTAGCAGGGAGGGAAAGCTTGGAGGTGGGGGGAAGGGAGAACCGCATCCCCCACCCCCCTTTTTTTTTCCTTCCTCTTACTTTCATCTTAAAATGCTGTGGGAAGAATGAAAGCAGAAACATGCTAATCTGATTTGTTTCAGGAGGCTTCTGATAATAAAGAGGCATATCACAGGTGTTCCTAATCAAGTCAGTTTGGTTTTAAAAAAAAAAAGTATTTTTAAAATTAGGATTTCCTGTAACATAGACAATGCGAGGGTCAAGCCAATGACCTACATCTATGTTTGGGGATCAACCATGAAACTGTGGGTGTTGGAAATATGTTATAATACATGACATTTTTATTGCAGGTTTTGACCTTTCAATAGAGGGCTGATTTTGGAGAACGGCTTACTCCTGTGATTGAAAAACTCTCTGGAAGGTTGATGGAGCATGAGCATGGTATATATTATATTAACATTTCCCTTATTACATATGTTCTTTATTTTAAAAAATATATACAGTAGTATAACTTATTCAGATTATTCAAACTAAGCCAGTTCTGGTGGATTTGTTCAAGATTTTATTTGTTAAAATAATTCTTTACACTCCTTCTGTAAAATTAAAAAAGTCGAAGTAAAAGTATTTGCACAAACTGTGCTCAGAAGGAAATGAAGTGACCAAAAATATGTATAAAAATCTGAATTTGCAACAGCCTTGATCACTGGAGTTACATAAATTCACCATATATTATTGTTCTTAAATTCATGTCTTGGGAATTACTGCAACTGACATAGTGCTAATACAAAACCCTAAGTTTGGATGGTAGTGTATTTTTTAAATAACTTTTATTGGGTGGGATGTGTTAATAGAATAGTTAGCTGAGTGCATTTCAATGTACTGTGCAAAGTTTAGTTTATTAATGCTTTTAAAAACAGCTACCTGAAAATCAGAGAAGCAGAAAACAGGAAAAAAGGCCTTCAGAGCCTTCCACCTGTACCAGAATAGTCAGAGATTTTATTTATTTTACCTATTTGTCAGTAAACTGATATTATGTAGTAAAAGTGAACACTTTAAGAACAATTAATATGAACTATGATACACTCATATTGCAAGTCTGCTTTGCACTAGAAGTCCTAATTTGGCTGAAACCGAGAAATCCATTCGGAGTAATCATAACCTATCTGCTTCTATATGAATAATCTTAACTAATCATTTACATAAACATTTGAAATTAAAATAGTAACTATTCTTGAACTGAGTGAAATTGTTTAAATACTAAGTGAAGCAGTAAAACCTGCTAGACTTTATCTTCAGCAAAATATATTGCAGTACAGCAACTTTTATGAACATGTTGTGACTTTAGTAATTCCAGCTTTCAGCTAGAATCCAGAATCTTTGTCTTTAATCAGATCTGCCTCTCTTCAAAAGCTTTTTTCCCCCCCCCCAGGAAGTAATTATACCATAAAGTAAGAAAAGTTTGAAAAAAAACCCCAAAATTTTAGATTATCCCAGTAACTGCTCATTTATACCAAGCAAATCCAGCCAAGGTGTAAATTTCATTTTTCCTCATTATTTTAACTAATAGGTAGTGTAACTGAAAAGTTGCTGAATTTTACCAATAATACACCTCCTATTAGAGAAATATTAGTCATTCATGTTCTGAATATATTTTTCATATAAAACTCTGGTTTTAGGGTACTTAATACATACAAAAATTATCAGTGGAGGAAACAAACTTTGAATACAGAAAGTGTAGGAAGTGAAACAATTTGTGTAAGTTTTGCAGTTCATGATTATGGAGTAGGTAATTCTTTTATATTTCTTTCTGATTAAAAATCACAATGGAGGTATTTTTAGTAATGCTGTAATAGTGTTTGGGTAACATGCCTAATGTTACCTAATGCCAAATAAATAAATTTTTCACAGTTTGTCCAGAAACTGCTCTTTCTGGGTTTTTTTTGTGTGGTTGGGGTTTTTTCTTTCTTTCTCTCTTTTTTCTTTTTTTTTTTTTTTCTTTTTTTCCTTCCAGTTCTCTTAGGAATGTAAGGATTTTACAAAACACTTCTTTGAATTTGTTCATTTTTTAGTTTCGTTTTTTTTTTTCCCTGTACAAAAGTAATTACATTCTTGTTAATGAAAATCAGGATTATATTGCAAAGCAAAGGTATCTAAGGCTCCCTTGTGACATATTTAAAAGCTGAAAGTTTGATGGAGTGCTTCTTGGTCTGACAAAAGTTCAGAGTATTTCTCGGATTCTTATTCAGAAAAAATATGATTTCTGGTTAACAACTGTAAATCAAAGGGAACTTAAATTTAGGGCCTAATCTTGCAAACTTTTAAATACACAAGTAGTCCTAATGACTTGCTACCATGAATAAGGATTTGCAGAATCATGTTCTCATTAAATGCAGACTTTATTTCCTTTAATGAATAAAAGATATTAAAGTATTTGGAACTCTGAGACAAGTTTAAATGATTTTTATAAAATCCAAAGAGGAGAGTTTTAGAGTAATGCAGTAAATAAGTTATTTGTAAGCGAAAGATCTTTCAAGAGTTTTGCTGTTGTCACTGATCATTAGAATGCACTTATGTTTATTGGCTTAGAATACTTTTTTGTGCTGCAATTTGGCCCACGTTTGTGGTATGTTTTTTCCTAGATCTGTCATGTATTTGGTAGTCAGCATGGATCATTAGAAAGCCAAAGAGTAGGTGAAGCTTTGCAAAGAGATGTGGGGTGTGTTTGTTTTATTTTCTCACTTTTAGCCTCTGCTATTGTAATTATTTGGGAAAACTACCATTTATTTTGTTGGAAGTTGAACTTGAAACAAGGACTGCAGTGCTGGCCCCTTAAAAATTGTTGGTGTGGCTATTGCGAATTGTATGCTTGACTTTGTAAACTGTTTTGCAATATCTAATTGCAATGAATCTGAAAAGATAAAAATGTACAGACTTCTTTGCTGAAATGCTTCTCGTGTAACTTCTTATGGCCACTTTTACCACTTGTATTATAGATATACACTTGAGACTCTATAGACCTTGTTGACTGAATCATAATTTGAAAGCTGACAATACATGTGTATTGATCATCTAAAAGAACTGTTGAAAATGACTTTCTCAACTCATCTATGCTTTTTAAGGACTTGTCTTGCTTTTCAAAGGCAACTTAAATATTTTTCCTGGAAGAGAGATGTAGCTATAACTGCAACCCATGGCTAGTTATTACAACACGTGTAAAATCAGCCATTGTTTGAAACTCTGTGATATCTTAGGCATGGCTGGTTTAAGTTTTCAAATCTGAAACAACTGCATTTTCTGGGGTTTGTTAGTTTAAACTAGATCCAGCACTAACATTTTTAAATTGAGGTTTGTACACTATTAGATAGACATTTACTTCTACTATTAGATTAGGCATTTAATGAAACATGTATATATGAAGGACTTAAGACTGATATACTTACACCTCATTTTTCCTTGTCTGTTGATCAAATGATCTTGGAAGGTAACAGGAAAAGAGAAATTACGTACAAATTCTTTAGGAAAAGTAATTAAAACAAGCTAATTGGGATGTTTAACATTTATTTTCCTCACCCAAAGTCAAATACAAGAAGGTAAGATACTGCTTCTTTTTATTATTTTAATTTTATATATTAGAAATGTATGTAAACCCACACATTTAAGCTGTGGATGGAGAAATGTAATCAGAGTTCTTGAATGTTCAGCTACTGTATTGATGGCTTATAAGTGCATCTGTTTTTTAGACTGCTGCTTGCACAATAACATGAAAAAAGGCAAGTAGGAAGATGCAGTTGCTGATTTTTAATAGTGTGAATACACAGCTGTTTCTAACTTTGTTAATTTTGAATTTATTTTAAATGCATGGATATTCACAGTAGTTTTTTTGCTCGTTGGGGCAGGTTTGGTTTTTTTCAGAGAAAAGGGTTTTTGGGGTTTTTTTATCAATATTTTGAGAAAATGAGTGCTTTTTTTTAAAATTATAATACTAAAATATCTGTTCAAAGCAGATATTCAACAATATCTATTATTAAATTTGTACAATACTTGAAAATCTTAGTAAAGTGCAAATACCTCTAAAATATTCACACATTTCTATTAACCCACTGAAATTTAAGAGCTTACTTTTCACTCCCAGTGAGTGTCCCTTGGATATTTTTGTATTGTGGGTTTTATTGTTGTTATTTTAAGCCTTCAGGCCAATGATTTAATTATTTATTCACCTACTTCTTACTTGATATAAAGGGAGATTTTTCTTTTATTTTTTTTTTATTCTTCCTCTTCACACAGAAGGAAATAGATATAAGGATTAATATGAAAGTTAACTTTAACTGATAATTTCCTACTTCAAAATATATTGAACATAATATAAGTAACTTTTAGATTTAGACAGGACTTCCAATTGATCTGATAAAATATTTGCTTTAGAATTTCTGTGTTATTTTGGAGCAAGATTTTCTTTCGGTATTATTGATAGGTAGTGTGGTCTTAAGTGTATTATCACTTGAGTAATTCTGAAAACACTTTGCTTCCTCCTGTTGTAAGTTAGTCCATATCTTAGTCAATATCAAGAATTAGAAAAGGAGGGTGCTCCATCTGTTGTGAAATGTAGTGGCTCACTCAAATATCAAAAGTATTGCAGAACGAATTTCTCTATTGGTACTGTCACACTTGTGTCAGCACCTCACACAGACCAGAAAACTCCTTAACAAAAAAATGGTTAGGTACTAGTTACCCTACCCCCATGTCCCCCTAAAACCTGAAGATAATTTTCCAGGTTCTCAAGAGAAAGGAAAATGATGCTTTTAATGCACATTAATGATGCACAGAAGTCAGATGTGTGTTTTTGTTCATCTGTTTTATCACCTTGGTCTAACAACATGTTTCAGTTCTCAAAGTGAGTAGTAGAGACTGTTGCTTGTATGACCAGAGTGCTTTTTAAAACCAAGAAGTCACATGCAGATCTTTAATGCTATCTGTGTCAATTCCATATGCCCATATGATAATGCAAGTATTACTAATACTTGCAAGATGTGCAAGTATTACTCCATACTTCAAGTCCTGAATAGACGGCCTTTCTAATCAGCTCAGGAGTAGATGAAATAAACTCACAGGAAAATGAGTGCACTTTGTGGAATTATCAAGTTTAAAATCTGGATCTTCGTTTGTATGGTGCCTGTTTTGCATCCAGGTTTAGAGTGTAACTAGAAGACTCTTGAATTAGCAGTGAGAAAAGAATTCCTTTCAGGGCATTAGTACCGTTAGAATGTGTTCTGCTTTTACACCAGCAACTCTTCAATTTTCATTAAGGTTTTGATCCCAGCTATGTCACTGTAACTACAGTGAATTTGCCTCTGAATACTGAATGTTTGTTTCAGAAATCCATATTTTTGTGAAACTGCATAGCAAACTAACAGAAAAGTAAAATACCAAAATGCTCATAAGTTATCTCTTAAATTTATGGTTCTTGTTTGGTTAGGTAATTTTTTTTTTTAGCTAGTTAGATATACAGATTTCTTCTTGCTTTTTTTGGTGTGTAATACTTAATTTGTCAACCTCGCAGTCTTCCAACCTGGAAAAAATCATTCAAAATGCTGCTCAATTTTTGTTTGTTTGTTTTATCTTTAGATTAATATAACTTGTGTTGCTGACCCACTTTCCATTATGTAAAAACCTGAACAGAATTTGTCATTAAGGTAGGAATTCATGAAGGCTGACACTAGAGGGCAATTCAAAGCAGCAGCTTACCCCAGGACAGTTAACGGGTGCTTGTGGGCCTGCGTTGAAAAAGAGTGGGAGGCTATGGAGACTTTCCTAGCGTCTCCTCTAGGCACAAGCCGGGCTTTGTGATTTACCTTCCTAAAATCATTTATTTAACTTGCTTTTCATATTCCTGAGGAGGAAGTTATAGCCATTCTTATGCTGTACTGCATTTCAAGTTAAACATCTTTCACAGTAACCTGCTTCACTCACTCTTGCCACTGTCAAAAAGGCATAACTTAGTGGTGTATTTATCTGGCTGATTTTTCTTTTAATGCTATATCAATCCTGAAAGACAGTGAGCTTTGGGAGGTAAGGTAACATTGCTCTGTAACTTAAATGCCTCTTATGTGTCAAGGAAAATGGAATATATGGTGAGTGAAATGTAGTCTTATGAATTTCTTATAAAATACTACAACGTGTTATTTTAATTTGCATAAGTAATTTAATTTAGAAGAAAAAAAAAAAGCCCCAAAAACCAAACCACACCATAAACAGGATAAGGCATCAAGCAGATACTTCTTGGCCATAATATTAAATACAATATATTGAATGTAAAAAAAAAAATAATTATATATATATATATAGTTAAAGATGAGCAATCAAGTTCTGGATTTAATATTGAACTGAGGAGGAGAGATCTCCTATGTATATTGTGCACAATTTAAGGAATTTATATAACAGTACATTACATAATGAATTACAGTTTTCACAATTGCAGTGTTCAATTATAGATTTACAGAACATCCTGAATGCTTGTAAATAATAACCTGTAATGCAAATGGTGGTGTCATGGTTCTTGAAAAGCACTCAAGAATTCTTATTTTAGCAATGCAAATTCTCTCATTATATTGAAATGTATGCACCCAGCCATGAAAAAGCTTGTGCCACAGTACAAATGTCTATACAAGGGCATTTTGTATTTGTATTTATACCTATCTATCCATCTAATTGTATATACATCTCATACAGATATATATATATAAAATTTATTATGTATTTTATGTACACTTAGATGTTAAAAGGCTAATCTAAGATTAAAATGGCATGATCATTCCAACATTCTGTACCTGTGTTTTGAGTAATACCATCTTTGCACAACTTAGTATACATGTCTGAAACTTAGTCTTGTTTTAACTGCTCAATTTTTATTTTTTTTTTTTTAAATTTAAATACTTAGAGTCACTCTGGCAGTGCCACAAATCAATATAAATACTATAGCAAATTGTTGCAGTAAACATAAATACATGTTTTCTGCAGATCTGATCAGCAATTTCAGTGCAATTTCAAAATGTGTAGTCTGCTGGCAATGATGTGCCCAACCTTAATCAGTGCTGGAGCTTTTGGAAGAGAGATTGTGTCACAACATAGTATATAGTCCAGCAATTACTGACCTTGATGAATCAGTGAAAAAAGAAAATAGCTTTCAAAGTCCCTAATTTCCAAAAAAGGGGAGGGGGATTGAACACAAACATGTGGAATTTAATCCACAGAAGTTGTTAGATTTTCTGGGTGTTAGGGGAGGCCTTTGGTTTTGTTGGGGGGAGGGGAGTCAGTGTTTAGGAATTAGTTGATAATTATGTACAGTGATAAAGAGGTCTTAATCAACTCTCATGATTTTGAGAATGTGAATGTTTATACCAAATGATTAAACCAAACATGCACATAAGCTTTTAAGGAATTAAATCTTTAGTCTGTTGCAGGTAAGACACTACCAGTTTAAGAATAAGCATTATGGCTCTTGTCCCTCTTTTTTCCCTTTTACCAGCTTGATTTAGGTTTTTTTTTTTCTGTGACTCAAAGATCTAACTTCTGTTATTAAGTTAATGTTAAGGCTATCAAGATTATTTTTTTTTATTATTACTATTATTTGAACAAAGCAAGAAAAAATGTGTAAGTACCATCAGTGTGGAGCCTAATACTGCAATATTGGTCTGTTCTATCTTTAAGCAGGTGGTTTCATGTGGCAGGCTGGAAGAGAGACACTTTTTCTTCCCAGCTTTTGACAAAAAGATGACGCATATGACTCAGAATTAGAAGGGGAAATCTGCCAGTTTGCATCAGTTCCTTAACTTGTGGGCTGCTATTCACCACAAGGAAAATCAGTATACTCGCACCAGTTCTTCTTGAGAGATGAGGAGTAATCATTTCTTTCAGAAAGTGTAGGATGGTTGGAGTAGGCCTTCAATATATTACTCTAAGCTTTTCCTATAATAAGATGTTTTTTCAATTGTATTAGACTTTGGGGAAGAAAAAAGAATGTTCTTAAATCTTCTTTAAATAGAAATCAGACATATTATAGCTTAATGCAAATAAAAGCAAAGGAATCGGCTTCCTTTTGAAAATAAAACACTTCTATTTTGCTGGGACTGAAACTCAAAAACTGGTTAGCTCTCCACAGTCAAAAGGTAAGTTTGGTTTTGTTTTTTTTAACCTAATTCCTCATATCTGACTCTCCAGTTCCAGCTTTTAAGTGCTAGTAGGACTTTAAAAAACAGAGTAATTTTGAGGACAGAAGCCATCTGTTTTTGAAGGGGAAAATAATTACTCCAAGTAAGGAAAATCCAATTTTCAAAATTTCATGCTTTAGACCTGCTAAAAAAGATAATGCACAACTTAGTGATAATTCCATTATTTTTCATTTAGGTTTGCATTACGATGGAGAGAGACTTCTTTCAATATTGATATTTTTTTTCAAACAATGTACTGTCAAATAGCCTTTTATCAAAAAAAAAAAGCAAAGTCAAATGCTAATTGTACAGAGATTAATGTCTTGGTTTGTGGATATTTACCAGACAGTTTGATAGGGCTGAGAGAACGTTTTTTTTTTTTTTAACTACTAGTGTGCTTTAGGTATTGGATTATGAATCTTTTCTTAATATATTAACTTGTAGTTAATTCAGCATGGTTTTACTTTAAGCTTGTTAGTGAAATATTGAAAATCTAGCTTAATATAAAGCCATAAGAGGCACCCAGCATCCTTAATTTTTTTTTTTTTTTTTTTTTTTGTGGATAAAGTTCCTTCATTTGGCAAAATTGTTGTTTTGAAAAAACACATCCTAAGTGAAGCTCATTTTCTAGCTGGAAATACTTCATTGCTTCGCAATCTGTCAGCTTTAGAAAGCACAGTCTTATTTTGCATCAGTTCAGTTCTGTGAGTAGTGGTCTTACCAAACGGGAAGTGGGGAACCAACTCAAGCATTTTTGAAAGGAAACATGTGCATCTGTGTGTTAGATGGTATCTCTTCTATGAATGTTTCAGAGTGGTGGGGGGAAGATTACAACAGCCTTCTGAGTTACTGCTCCTACATATTTTCTCAGCTACTATTGAATAAACACTAATCTAAGTAGATAACATGACTAGGAATCTGCATCCCAAAGTTAAGGACACTTGAAACTTCTTTTGAAGTGACTAGTTAAATAATGAAGCTGTAGAAAGACAACTAAGGTTTGGAAAAGTTTTATAGCAGTTACTAGGAGGAGTTCCTCTGCTGTTAATTAGTGAATTCCCTTAACAGTTGAGCTGATGTCTTATAACAGTTCAGTCTCACCTTTCCTAAGTCATACAGTTTTCTGGCATTTGATAGGAGCCATGTAGGGATGATGTCAAAAAAAAAAAAAATGACAAATTTACTGTCTGAGCCAGAAGGCAGACTTATAAAAAGAAACTTCTTTCAGGACACGAAAAGCTCTTTGTTCTGTGGCCTTGGTCTTTTTGTGCTTTGACCCTTATTTTATAGCATTGTCACTCTGCCCCTAAATCTTCAGAAGCAGACACGCAGCAAATTTAGCCCTTTGCAAGTGGGGTTGCATTCTGAGCTATGGGCCTGTTTTTTGTCTTCAGGCATTATAGTTTGGTACAATGCTGAGATGTAACAAAATGAGAATTTAAGATTTGTGGCTTTGTTAGTGCAAGTAGTATTATTTACATATCAGGCCAATTTTGATTTTTTTAATGTATTGCTATATTACTGTCCTATGGTTTATTATTATTATTTACCAATTTCAGATACAGTAGAACTTTTAGGAAAGCAGTCTGGTTAATACTGACTAATGTATTTTCCACTTTCCCAGCAGTACTTTGGAAACTGATCCTTTGCACAGACCACCGAGGTTCCTGCAATATGCTACTTGAGTATTAAGTATTCTGTTGAGGACAAGAAATGCTTTGCTGTACATTATAGAGCTACAAGATTTTAAACAGCAATATCTGTATGGCTTTCTTTCATAAAAGAAGCTCCTAAGCTGGGTGTCAGCTTAGGAGAGCAAAAACCTCTACGCTAGGCTTGTGACTGCTTCCTGTGCTAAATGAGCAAATCTTATGAGAATTTAATAAAGCTAATTTTTTTAATTATCTTATTCTTTGAAAAAGCTAGGAACTAATTAAAATGACAGAAAACTAATAGTTAGCTGATATGTTTTAATTTTTTATTATTTTAAATCTAATTTATTTGAAAGGAGAGCATGTTTCCCTATTTTAATAACTTTTCATTATAGAACTGGTTTGTATTGTGTGGGTATTGTTATTTGAAGAGGAATTGTTCCATTTTCTTTTTTACCAGCAATGATTTGATATGCTTCAGGTTTCATAAACTTGAACTGTAATCACAGGATAGTTTTTTCTGAAGGTAATAGTGTCATAATGTAAGGGTAGATTTATTGGGGAGCTTGAAATTTTTTTTATTATTTATTTTTAATCTGAAAAGGTAGTATTTTTTTTTTTAATACTAACAGAAACTCAATTTGTATTTTAAGACAGCCCCTAGCTTTCTTTTTTGTAGACCCATTAGACTATTAATTTTTTTTTTTTTGTGGTAATATTGGGAGGACAGAAACACTTTTATGACCACTGTAATGAAATAGAAAACTTAATTGTGTAGAACTTAGAAAATAGCTTCTTCGTTTTTCTTAATTTCGTGTGTGTCCTTTCAAGCAGAAAGAATGCTGGTACAGATTGAAAGTGTTCACACAGCTTTCTTCCTGTGTGCATGCCAAAGGTGCAGGGAAGACAGATTTTTTTTTTTTTTTTTAAGTAGTGTGCAAGCTATGCTAGTGCAATCAAGAGGGATCTGAAAAGCTTTTTCTGAAGCTTTTACAAACTCTGTTAGAACCCACTTTACAAGTTCTCTGTGAAATATTTGATATAGCAGTCTAGTTAATACATCAGTATCTGACAAAACACTCCTTAGAAGCTGGGGAAAGGGGTGGTAAGAGTTAGTCTTATTCAATTTTATTTTTAAGCTAGAGTTGATACTCAAATATTTTGATAATATACTAAAATATACATTTATAATTTTTTTTTGTGCTACCTCAGCTTCATATAGTTCTACTTTTTTTAGCCAGCATGCTATAAAAACTGTTTGCCATCCTCTACTTGTTCAAGGCAGAGCTGACTACCTTTAGTTTCTTGCTTTTTACATAAATCCACTGCATTTTTGTTGCTATGAGTTGCTGCAATAGAAGCATTAATATTACAATACCAAGTAACTGTCTTGCCTTTGGTTTGTTTTCATGACTGCAGTGGGGAGGAGGTAAAAAAAAAAGGGGGGGGGGGGGAAACACAACCACTGCACCTCAGACAAACGAATATGTGAGTCAGTTCACTATAAGCAGTGGTTGGAGTGCTGAGATGAAGCAAAAACCTTGTAAAAGTAAATTTGGTGCTGATAGACTACAACTGTGTTTCCAAATTTCCAAGTATTTTTCTACTTCTGTATTTCTTAATGGTTTTACATCCTGGTTTTTATTTTTAGCTAGCTTTGGGGTTTTTTTTTGTTTATCTTTTGCCGTATTTCTTAAGCTAGTGTAAATATGTTTGTTCATGATCCTTGGAGAGATGGCTGGACACATGATATAGACTCTGCAAATTTAGTAACAGTAGATTTCAATAAGCAGTTATTAACTTAGCTTTCATTATTAATATTTTACATTGCAAACAACTTCTGTAGTTCCTCCAGTCTCTTGCCATGGTTACATGGGGAAAATTGTGGACGTAGTCAGGAAATAGTTAACAGACAATCTTTTTCTTTTTCTTTTTTTTTTTATATTGGTCAAAGTTTCTATTCTCAACCTTACTCATAATTTGCACCCAAATTCAAATATTTGTCTCTGTGTTAAAAAAATTATCCAAAGCATTTAATTGTGACTTTTTAACACAAATTGCTAACAATCTTAACTATTCAGCTGTTTGTTAGAGTGTATGGGAAGATCTGTTACACATGGAGAGTGTGAGTGTATGGGAAGATCTGTTACACATGGAGAGTGTATATAAGCTCAATCTTGAATGACTGCTCTTTTTTTTTGAGGTGAAGTGGGGCTAATTTGTTGCTCGACTGCAATCACTTTAAAAAAAAAAACACAACCAACAATCACTTAACACTAGCACAGAACTGCTGTGTTAGAAACAGACTGGGTTTTGGGACTACAGGCTTAACATGACTTCAGAATCTAACTTTAATTGCTTTTCTGAAGTAACAGTATGTAGTTTATTCTCTTAATAAATTTTCCTCAGTGACCACAAATGAGCATCAGTTAAGTTGAGTGAACTAACTGAAGTCTCCTGAACCAAATAATAATGTAACAGTAGCCCAAAGTACACTGATACCTCTAAAGTAACACTAGGATATATTTAATTTGAATCTATTCTCCTTTTTAAATACACATGTATCAATTCAAAGGTTGCTGACACTAAGAATTAAAGCAA
This sequence comes from Ramphastos sulfuratus, assembly GCA_013399055.1. Taxonomy (NCBI): domain Eukaryota; kingdom Metazoa; phylum Chordata; class Aves; order Piciformes; family Ramphastidae; genus Ramphastos; species Ramphastos sulfuratus. Next base: position 68,747 of record WBNM01010455.1, on the reverse strand, counting down.
AAGAGGGTTCCTTAACAAAAGCAATCAGAAAGCAAGAAGTAGAAGAATATACTTCTAAATATGTTTTAAGAATGAGCAAGAGTTATAAATTCCACCATGTTTGCAGTATAAATATTACAGTGTTGAGTGAGCATATGACAAAAATAAAGTGAAACCACTATTGTTTAAACTAGTGGGGGCAGGGGGGAAGTAAACAATACATTAAGATACAGCCATATAGACTTCTAGATCTTACGAATTTGGTGGTTGAAAATAGAAATGTTTAGATTTCCTAATAAATAGTCAAGTGAGGTTATCTCTTAATTTATCTTTTGCTCAGATGGATTTAGTTTAAATAATATCATGTATTTGCAGCAAGAGTTGAACTGTCAGTGTGTATATTCCTATTGAATGGTTTGTTAGTGGCACTGGATTGTGAGCTCTGAAAGGAGAGCTTTGTAAATCCACCAGCAGTTGTCAAAAAAGCTATCACTGGAAAATGTCCTGTCTACTGTATGGGTAAGTTAATCTCTTCATGGGATGCACAGAACAGGACACTTGCCAAAATTGCCTTCATACTGTGCCATCTGAGTGCAAACCCTGTCTCAATTCTAGTTTGAAATTAAGAAGCTGCACTGGGAAAACAGAGATACGGAGATGTATTTTCTGTCCGTGCTATGTGACAGAGTAGCACTGGTGGACAAAAAATGCAAATGGTTTAGACTATGGAACACTAAGAGTCAGGGTCTTTGTCAGGGTCAGTGTTGTTTTTTAACAGTTTAATTGTTTGGTGGTGCTTTGGGGTTTTTTTTCCTAATAATACTTTTGACTTCTGTGTATGTTTAGAGAGCCTGCTTCTGTGGAATTTGTTCTGTGTCTTCAGAATCCTTCTGTCTTCCTTAGCAGAACTCTCCCTTTCATGGACTGGGAAGGGCCTAATGGATCTGCCTGCATACCTGATTCCCAGCTCTTTTTGAGGTCTCCTTCCTCTGTCTCTCACCTGCAGACCCTCATCTTAAGAGATGAGAATAGAGGTAGAAGTAGTACTCTTGACAGCATAGCTATATAAGCTTTATGACCAAAACGCAGAGTTAACAAAGTTTCATGCAGACACTCCTGGATTTCAGTGAATTTCTGGCTCAGATACCATTGCACTCTTTGCATTAGTCTTCCTCCTTTCATCCTTCCTTTCTTCTTCAACACCTCTCATATACAGTGTCTTCAATTTTATATGAAACCTTACTTGTTCTCATTACAGATAAAAATACTTTTTTAAATAGCAGCATGGAAAGTGTACAGTCATGGTGCTTGATTGTTTGTGGGCATTTTTGGTAGTAAAGTTAAATTAAAAAATAATGTTTAAAAAAATAAATTACACCCCACATAACCTCCCCTACACACAAGCCTGTAACACGTGAGATTTTTTTTTTGTTCATGTTTTGGTGAACAAGGGAACTACCTGCAAGTTCTCCTACTAGTGTACTTAGCAGTAGCACTAGTGTACTTTATTTTCTACTTACTGTAGAAAATAGCATAATAGTTCTTTCAAGTCTTCATTTCATGGTGTGTGTATTTTAATTTCAGAGGGATTTACTTATGCAACAGGCAAAAACCATGCTTAAGCTATAAGCTGAAAACAACTACTCAATTGAAACAACATCATCTAATTAAACACATGTACTTTACAAATTAAGAGTTTGGTCTGAATGTACAAATGAGAAACATACTTTCAAAGGTATTAAATGTTGCAACTGCATTATTTAAATCATTTCTTTTTAATGTTTTAAGGTACATATACAAGTAATAAGCAGTATTTTCTGTTGCTGGAGTATTCTTTTTTCCAGAGAATCTTTTACTGCTGGCTAACATTTTTTGCTTGCATCTATTTTTTTTTTTTTTTTTCCTTTGTCTTTGCCTTCCACATTATGCATATATGGTGGAGATTTTTCTTTGCCTCCTCTCTTGGATTATGCATAGCACAATTTCTTCACAGGAGGAGACCAATTGTCACAGCATCCCTTTACAGTTAAGTTGATTTTTTTTTTTTTTTTTTTTTTTTTTTTTTTTTTTTTTCCCTTTTCTTTTTTTTCTTTGCATTCAGCTTTTAGGTCACCAAGGCACTGGTTAAGTTGTGCCAATATAACCTACTTTGCCTGTTCTAGCTACCTGAATCAGAAAACAAACATAGGTAGTAAGGAGGGGGGAGGGTGAGAAGTGTAAATATAGTTGTGTGTGTATAAAATACAACAGAAATGGCTCTTGTATACAGTTCCTAAAGTAGCATTTGTACCTAGATAGCTATATAAAAACCTTACTGTTGCTGTAGTTACCTATAAACTTCACAGTAGCAACTCTGACTTTGTTGTATTTGTAACAGCAGAGATAACCTTCTAGCAGAGATTGTCCTGCTGTATTATTGTAGGAGTGAAATAGGAAGGGAAAAGAAGTGAAAACTCACCAAACCTTCCCCACTTGTGGCCTGCCAGACTTCTTTATGTGTGCCTATGGATAGCCCTGTTAATTTACAGGTGGTGTTTTACCATGAACTGCCTAGAAGACTCACTACAGTGAAACTGGAGTACTTGAGTCCATGCTCTAAGTAGCTTTTGTCTTAATAATTTGGTATAAAAACATTAAAGAAAGCATAATATGTTATCTAGGGAACTAGTAAAAGTACTGTATACACTTAAAATGTTGGCATACTTCAGTATAAGAAAAGGGTACCTGGCAGGGATGTGAACTGTGAGTTTCTTGTCTGTCTCTTCAAGTAAACTGCCATGGCCATTCAAGGCTGAGGGCAGATTAATTCTTTTGCCTAATAATGAGTTAATATACTTGCCAACAGTCTTTTGTGGTAAAAAAAACACCTGTAAACCTGTCTGCTCAAAAATTATGGCAAGAATAACATACAGAGGTAACAAATGGCTTGAGGACTGATACGGTACTTTATGGAAGCTTACTTCAAAATTAACTGTTACTCTTTTATATAAGAAAGTTGTGGTTTTCACATAATTTCAAGATAACCAAAAGCTACATTAGAAAGTAGCCCAGACTTTTTTTCTTCCATTTTGAAGTAAACATCTACATAATCTTTAGTTCCTCTAACCAGACATACAATTATCCAGTTCCTGGTTCATGTCCCTTTAAGTTATTGTGCACAGTTGACCATATTATCTAGAACTTCACTACAAATAAACAGCCAGCTTAGCAATGGGCACATTTTACAAACATTTTGTAGCTTATTAATACAGCTGATAGCAGTACATGAAAACTAATGTTCAACAAGAAAATTCTGCATTTGGCTTTCAGCATGTGTTTCTGTTTCCTTGAAGTAATGGTAGACACCTTGGCATAACGTAGCAGCACATAATGGTTTGTGGGTTTTGAAAAGGTGCAGGCCATATTGTGCTGCCTCAAAAATACAAGGATTTCATCATCCTGAAGAGAAATACCACTTATTAATTAGCCAATCTTACGGTGCTGATGTCTGTCATACCTTAGCAGCACGTAAATATTGGTGTTAAGACTGTAAATATCTCCAGTATTAACTGTGCTGCTGAAGTAAGGCTAGCCACTTCTGCATGTGAATCGTGAAAAAGGGCCTTTCCTGTATTTCCTGATGCCTTTTTGTTGTTAGAATTCGTCTTGATGTGTTTCTTTGGCTTTTGTTTGTATTTTCATCTATTCAAAACCAATTTTTAGGAATTTGCAGTATCAGATGGTAAATAGAAAAGACTTGTGTGTATATATAGCTTCAAATGCTTTGGTTTGCATGAAAGCTGAATTGCTTAAAGGAGCCATCTCAAGCTACATCTGTCTAACAATGCTTTGGTAAGTATGTTTCTATATATATATTTTAAATTACTAAAGTTATGTTACTTTAAGTCAGTTTCTTAAAACTCTTGAAGCTGTGTATTTTTACAGCATTTTCGTAACAAATGGAACTGGGAAATAATTTTGGCATGTTTTTAGCAACAAATTTTTAACAAAACTTGCCAAGCACTTGATTTCTTAAATCACTGTCTATAAACAGGTAACAATTTTATGGTTATGTGTACTTACTATGATGATTTTTCTTTTGCTTCCACTAAGATGTTTCTCTTGCAGGGGAATCTTTCATTGAGACGATAGAAATAGCTGCAGTGAGAATGGAAATTACTTGGGCTCCTGTTCTTTTAAAAGCTTCATGCAAGAACTGTGGTGAGTCAAATGTAGACTAATGGTTATGTAAATGTCACTAATTTTAGATACAGTCAAGATCTGAAAGTGAGTTTCCTTTTAAGATTTTATTTTCTTCACTATCATGACTCAGTATCGCTTGTTAATCTCACTTTATTAGACTCGTTATATTTTACCATTAAAATACACATGCTGCCTTCAAATAAGTGCTTGCAGATTCAAGTTAATAACATCATATAGATGTTTTAAAAGGAGCAAAAAAGTTATCTGCACTGGAAATTTGTTTTGACTCAAAGCTTTGCAGGCCTGCTACTGGTACAGTTGCACAGGTAGAAACATGACATAGATGAATATGAATCCCGGTTGTTAAGATTTGTAAATCTGAGTGATTTAACTGTGTAGAATTTCAGCCCTGTGTATGTGCTGGTAAAAATTACTGTTCTTTCCCTCTGGTATGGATTTGAACTGGTGAAATCCCCAATGGCTAAAATGCCCAATTTGATTCCAACTTGAGAAATTGTCAATAGCAAAGCTATTCAGTATTACATAGCATAAAGCTTTTCATTAAATAAACACTTCTGTGTGCATGCATACCTACCAGGTCTTGTAAGATACGAGGTTGACTGCTCAGAAAAAATATGTTATCTGGCTCAAAACTGGTTAGCTTTCTTTCTGAGGCTTCTTTAAGTAGCACCACGTTACATTCGTTTATCTGTAACTGCTTAATACTAAAAACCTGAATATATATTTCAATCATTTGAAAACTTAGAAATGCTTAGAAAGACCAGACTCTGTGGGTTATAAAAGAAGAATAAAAAAACATTCTTCCACCATTCCCCTCCCTTTTAAGGTCACTGATTTTAGTGCACTGCATACTGGTCCTTGCAGAGGACCATCCATCCTGTTACTCTTGCAGATACTTTAATGTATCTAGGCTTTTTATTTGTGACTTCTGTGAGCAGATGCTGGATCTAAAGAGCTGTTGGGAAAGATCTGAGAGCGTGTAAGTCTACTTGCATTGCTTTGCCAAAGTCCAGTGGCGAAACCATTTGCTCCTGACTACCTCGTTGTGGCAGTTGGAGGCCTTTGTGCAAACAGGGGTGATGGACATTTAACTTGAAAGGCTGTTGGGTTTTTTGTCTTTAAAAAATAAAACACTTTTGTTTAGAAGCTGTATTACAGTAATGCATTTTCCTGTGGCATCTATTAATCCTGATCTCAGAGGAAGACATGAGTATTGTGTGTGTTTTGAAGACCAGATCTGCAATCAACTTTCCTTGTTACTGGATCAAGCTGAAAAACCAAGTTTCCACGTTACTGATTTATGGTCTGTTTAGCCCAGTCCTGTGAACTCCAAAATGCTTTGGTTTGTGTCCTTTTCTTGTCACTAATTCATTTTGCTTGTATACCTGCTATTAAATACCTATTTGTTGCTTTTAGTTTTTTTGGATGTGGTTTTGTGAGTAACACCTTGTGCAAAAGCTTTTTATGCACTGAAGTTAATATTCACTTTTGAACTTCAGCATATTTTACAGTAAATTTACCTGTAAAGATCTATGTTGCAGAAAGAATGAACTGGTTAAATTGTAACCCTTTTTTTATGTACAATGGTAAACATTGCCTCTTTTTTAAAAAAAGAGTGACTTACAGCTATGTATTTAGGATTTCCATGTGCCATTGTTCTTCAGATTTCACAAGCTGTTTTGGTAGTGCATTTGGCACGCTTTAATGAGTGAGTGGTTCTGTACCCATTACTCAGATACCTGAATATCCATTTAGACACCTGAAAATATTTCAGATCTTCCCTTAATCATGGTATCTTAAGTATTGGGGTAAATCTCTCTTCATTGGGTAGCAATACTCACAGTAATGTTTGAAAATTGAAGTGTTTGACTCCCTTTCTGGTCTTCATCACCACCTCCTGTCATAGAAGCCACAAGAAATGATTGATAGAAACACATCTGAAGTGGCAACCTACTATTTTACCAGAGTTTAACCTGAAGGAAAGCAGCAAGTCTTCATTTAAAACAAGCAAATAAACAAAAGTTTAGAATGTATTTAAAGGAAAACTCAGTCTGAGACCTGTATGAATCTCCTTTCTAAGGTGGCAGTTGGAAGTGCATATCATAAGAAAATATTTAACTATAAACAGAAAAAGAACAAATGTTAAAATGCAGTAGCAAGAGCAATATCTTTCTGTGAGAGGACTAATATCACTGGGGTATTGCTTTACACTCTAAACAATTTATTTCTGTTGAAAGTTATTTAATGGCTGTCAGGTGTAACAGCTCAGTATTTTTTTCCAAATTTCATTTACTTAAAATTGATCTAATGTAGCTTCCATCTCTTTCTTAATGTAAAATCTGAACCCTATGTTCAAAAGTTCTGAGATTAATAAATTAATTATAGCAGCATTTATCCAATTTGAATTGTCAGTCTTAAGTATACAGTACCAAGCAGCTGGAGGTAAACTTAACTTAGTTTCTGTTGAGAAATGGGAAAATGTTTTCTTCTGCTGTTTATAGCCATAGGGGACAACTAAGGGAAATGTGAAACTTTCTATCCAATGCTTTTCTCAAGGCAAGCATGTGGCTTTATTACCTATAAAGGAACCTTCTGTTAACAGCTTTTGCCCTTTTAAGTGGTTTTAAAAGTTGAAGCATTTTGGAATCGCTCACAAAACAAAAACCCAACCTTTAGGTGTTAAAAAATTTTAACTATATAAGACATTCTAGAATATGAAGTCTCAATTCTATATATTTTTTAATATTTTGTTGAAATAAAGGCAAATGCGAAGCTTAAAGGATTATCTATTGGACCAGCTAGAACAGTCAACAATAATATATGACTATGGTCTTACAGTCCTGTGATTCTCAAGCCAGACAAGTTTGGGACTGACAGAGTATTCTTGCTTCCTTCAATGTTAGCCTGACCCTGGTATTTCCATGGTGGTTTTACTGAATGACTTTGGGTTAGTTTTTAGTAAGCTCAGCCAGCTGAATGTTTGCTGTGTGAGCAGCAGTGCTGGCACCAAGGAAAAGCTCCCTCTGCTCTCAAGAATGGCAGTTCAGTATTAATTGCCAATGCTTAAACCTATGTAAGGAATATTCATGGTCTTAATCTTCATTTCTTGATATTCCTACAAACAGACTCTGTCTCTCTCCTCTTCAAATCAGTATCAAAAGGGCCAATAAGATCTCGGTCTCCTCCTGCAGAAAATTGGTATCTACATATGAAACTAACACTAAATATAAATATAGATTCTTAACATATGGAAACAGCTGTGACACACCTTTCCTGTCACCGAGACAATATGAAAGTCTCCTTTTCCAGTAAGCAATAGCTGTTATTTTTTTACTTAACAAATACACAGATTCTATTATCCATTTATGTGTAATGAAACTTCAGACACAAAACCAAGAAATTTCCAACAGTGTCAGACAAGGATGGAAAAAAAGCACTTACGGTTTGGGAGGTATGAAATTTGCACAGTGACCTGTGTAACAGCCAGTTTTAGGAAGGATGTGTGGATGGTGGCTTGTACAGTCAGAAAAGGGATTTCACTGTAGATTCAGTAACATCATGTAGCCAGACAGCCCCCTGTTGGTTGTATTGTTGTGGAGGTTACAGAGACGAAGTGTGCCGGAATTGAGCAATTCATTGCACTCATCAAGCTATTGTTTTCTTTCCCGTATCACAAACAGAGAAAATGAGAAAAGTATGCTTTTGCAGAAAGTGCCTTTGAATCACATTTTATCCCTCTTGTGTATACCATAGATGTCAAAGCTTAGCTAAATAGAGTATCTGCATTCAGCTTTCCTATGCTTTTATAGAAGCTTACATTTAAAGACCTGTAGTACAAACATAGAACATTTTTTTGCCCTTGTGATTAATTAAGACTAGCATGCACTAATATCACATTTACAGCCTGGTTAATGCAAAGTATTTAGATAAACTGTCAAGAACACAGGTAATAGATTTTTTTTTAATTTTTTTTTTTTAAGCCATAGAAGTTTGTAAGGTAGTAGCAAACCAGCCAGATAAAAGCTCCAGTCTTATATAATGACTGGGACTCTTGCAGATGTATCTATAACAGCTTCTGCTATTTGACAAGGTATAGCTTTACCAAGAGGCTTGGGGGTTTTATTCATGTTTGGTTTGCTTTAATCTGTTCTTTTGTATGTAGCTTAAGCTGCTACCCATGCAGCTAGGTGCTTATTTCATTCTCCCATGTGGTATCAATCCAAAATCCTTGTTCTTCAAAAGAAATGTCAAAGGTATTACTTAAGTGTCCTTCAATTTTCTATTTTGTCTGTTTCTTAAAGTGCTCGTAAAGGAAATCTAAAATGTGCATTGTAGTGGTCACTGTATATCCATATACAGTAGATATGGATATATCCATATGGTGATGGGATGCTGTAGGTACTGTATGAATGTATGCAAGCAGTTATTGTCTAGGATCTGATGATGTATCTTTTGAATCATAGAACATTAGGGGTTGGATGTCACTTCTGGAGACTTGAGTCCAATCCCCCTGGCCAAAGCAGGACAGATCACACAGGAACAATGTCTAGACAGGTCTTGAAAGTTTCTAGAGAAGGAGACCTCCACAACCTGTCTGGGCAGCCAGTTCCAGTGCTCTATCACCCTCACTGTAAAGAAGCTTTTCATCATGTTGAGGTGGAATTTCCTGTTGCCTCATGCTTTAAAGCTACTGTTTGTGATGGAAATAAGTGATTCATGGGAAGTTTCCAAGAGGAACTCTGTCTCAGAGGTACAATGATCTGCTCTGAGATGAAAATGCAGAAGTGATCTCTTCTGCATTAGGTGTGGCCTAGGTTATAGAGGCTTGTCTTCATTTGAAGAATTGGATTTGTGGCTAAAAATTCATAGCTGTAACAGTAGGAGAGAAACTGCTGTGAGAATTAATCTTCTACAAGATGGAGCATAAGACTAGCATGATGTTGAGAAAGCCAAAGTGCTTAAAAACTACTTTTTTTCCCCTGCCCTCCAGTAAACATTAAAAAAAAAATTATTGTAATCTGATCTCATAGAAGAACTGGCAAAACCAACAGAGGGTAAGGATGCATGCTGTGATTGAAGGAGGAGAATAGGAAAGACAGGAGCAGACCAAAGCTGCTTTAAAAAATCATCATGACTCACTAAAATCCATCAAAAGATATCAAGAAACTGGATGATGCAGTCTCAAGGCAAGGTGACTCCTCCATTAAACAGAAAACCTGCTTTTCAGAAGCCCAGAGGGATTCAGGTTCACATCTCCTGCTCCTAAAAATAAAAAAACAAACCTAAAACTCAAAAATGTTCCTGGTGGAAGTTGCCCACAGATGTTCCCCATCTTTCTTGTTAAGAATACGTGCGAAAAAAGAATGGAAGTCACAAAACAGTTTTGTTCAAAGGTTGGCAGTGGTAACTTACTGTTAGCAGATGAAAGCAAGCTGCAGGTAGGATTTCAAAGGGTAGTGGAATTTGCTTTTATTGGACTAACTGCAGTTCCTTGCAAGTTTCATGTTCTTTTCCTAAGATATTTCCTGAAGTAACAGTAAAATGGGTATACAATAAATATAAGTACCTGTTAAAGTCCACTAAAATAATACTTTGTTTCCAGTGGACGAACACTGAGCTAACAATATTTGTGAATTGCATCACAGACCTCTTATTATGCCAAAGTTCTGTGTTTTACTGCTAAAGAAAGCATCAGTAAAGGTGGTTTTAAACTGCTTTATGTTTCTACTTTCTCTAAGGCTGCTGAAGAGGGAAAACGGGGAGCAATCGGTAGCATTAAGAACTTTGTGGCTGTTCAGCAGCCAGCACATAGATTAGTTTCTTCCCTTCTTCAGTCTACCCACAAACTATTTTCTTCTGTGTTTGAAGAAGCTTTTTGACAGCAGGGTTTACACTTTCTCTCACAAAATCAGTGACAAGAGCCTATTCTGGATGGAAGAAGATTCAAGTAACTTACTCTAATCAGAAAAATTGCCACATACTTCCTTCTCTAAGGGCTGATTGCTTACTCTGTTTCCAAACTAAGATTAATCTTTAGGATTTCTTCATGGTTCTTGGAGTACCTAATTATTTTGTTCAAGCAATTGTAGCATAGTACATATAGGTTACTTGTAGAGCTGTGATCCTATCATTTTGTGCTTATTCAGGCATAAAGTAGCTTATACTTTGAAAGTATTTTTCCTTTTTCTCTTTAGCTATGAGCAATTCTCCAGAGCAGTGTATATTTTTTAATGGTAATGGACAAATTCTTAACTGTATTTCTATTTTTTCACTTTTTTTTTTTTTTTTTTTTTTTTACAAGAACTCTTAAATAAAAATAGCACCTGGTCCTGGTGATACTATTTGAGTTTCTCAGACTGCCAACAAGCTCTTCCACTGAGACATCTGGGCCTGCTGAAACTACTCTGATTCCCTGTAAAGTATCTTCTTGGGATAGGAAGTTCCCTGTCACCCTCTACATTAAAACCAAATAATTTCTATTGAGCTTCTTTACCTTTTGCCAGTTTCTTTCATCCTCATAGTTGGGGCTTTTTTGTTGTTGTTTTGCTTGTTTGTTTGGTTTGGGGTTTATTTTGTTTTTTGGTTGGTTGGTTTTGTTTGGTTGGTTTAAAAAAAAACAAACCCTCTTGGATTCTAACTTCTTTAAGAATCCCTTGACTTTGTGCATGTTTATACATTGGTACACAGGCACTGTCTGCAGACATAGCACCTGTGCATCTGATACTGGACAGGAGAAGGCTGTTCATCAGCTCTTGTAACAGAAATAACTGCATCTGTACTTGAGCAGTGCTAATCCTGCCATCTCCTCTTTCTTCAAATAGAGCTTTTCATTAGCCATGATATACCAGGAAGTCTTCCATTATTCACTAATATTTACTTAAGAGCTATTTAAAAGTTAATAATACTAAGATTGAGCTTTGTTTTAGAAATTGTATTATTTCTGTTGGGTTTTGGGTTTGTTGTTTTGGTGTTGGTGGTTTTGGTTGTTTGTTTTGGGTTTTTTTTTGAGAAGCTGCTTTAGCCTTTGAGGAATTTTGTATCCATGCATACCTCATGAATGAGCACAGCTTCCCTAGCATTCAGACACTTGCTGTGTAATTTAGTGTGTTATTAAAGACTGTCCAGATAAGGTACATTGTACTTGGCTTGATGAACATCACCTGAATCTCCTAAAAAGGCTGAGCAAGCAAAACATCTTGCCTCAAGATGTTACAAGTGATACAGGCACCTGGTTTCTGGTTCCAGTTTGAGCAGAAGCACTGAGAAAGACCAGAACTCTTCTACTGTTCCCACTTCTGGCCCTAGGTTGTCAACAAGTCTCTTAACATGGCTAGACCTTGATTAGACTGTGACAAGGAACAGAACATTTGCAAAACAGATCATGATTTTCTCCTACGTAAGTTCTTTTGAAGTTAAGCGTAGCTCAAACCTGGGAATACCAAGCTGGCCCAGGGTGTAGAGCTGGAATTGCCTTGGATATTCCATGGTACACAGTCTGCAGTTCTTGGATCTCTCAACAGAAATTATTAGGAACAATTACACCAAAACTAATTTTGACAAGATTGAATCACTTTTGGATCCTTTAGCTGCAAGCAGGTTGAGCAATTGTATTAGATCTGGCTGAGAGAGTTCCTTTACCCTGTAGCAGCCTTCCTAGTGCTATGCTTTGTTGATAACACACTCAGTATTTTGCCTACTGCTGGGCAGTGCTTGCACAGCATCAAGACTGTCTCAGCAAAGCTGCCCCACCACTAATGAGCAATATCCTGGGAGGGGACAAAGCTGGGACAGCTAACCCTAACTGACCAAAGAGATATTCCATGCCGTATGATGTCTGCTCAGCAATAAAAGCTAAAAGGAGGGAGGAGGAGCATTTGTAGTGATGTTTGACTTCCAGAGCAATCACTTTGTGTGCTGAAGCCCTGCTGTTGGGAAGTAGAAAATAAACCTTCTGGTTTCCTTTGCTTTGGTGGGCAGTCTTGGCTTATTTCTTTTATTAAACTGCATTTATCTTGACTGATGAGCTTTTTGTCCATCTTATGTTCTCCATGTGAAGCAGAGTGGTAGCCTGGCTTGATGAGCACCTGGCATCCAGGCAAGGTCAACCCCTCACTACACTGTCAAAGCAGCCTCAGAATCAGTCTTTACAAGCCTCTGCAAATTTGCACCCTTGGGTATTGATTCATCCTTTCTCTGTTCTGCTGGTAGAGAAATCATTTTCTGTAAGTTTTCAGAAACCTACAGTCCTGTAGGACTAGTCCATAGAAAGTACTCCTGTGCTCTGTCAGAACTGGAAGAGGACTGAAAGGATCTTCTGTGAAGTTCTACACTAGATAGAGAAGTTAGGTGTGGTTCACACTATGGTATCCTATAGAGGCAAGAACTTTGTACATCTTTCAGCATCTCTGTATTCTCACTAGCTTTTTAAATACCAAAGGTCCTTTGTCATCCAGACCTTTGACTTCAGCCCTCAACAAAAGCCTGTCATTGCTGTATCAGCAGTTATCATAGTAGTGCTCATGTCTGCATTTCATTCTGTTCTTCAAAAGGCAGCTCCAGAGCCATTATATGCATTTAATCAGTACAAAACCTTCAAAGACCCAACTGTCTGTCAGGACAGTTTTATGCAATACCAAAACCGGTACTAAATGCCATCAGACTAGGAGCAGTTCTCAGGACAGCCTTCCCTGGAAGGCAATCTGCCTCTAATAACAGCAGAAACTGACACCAAAAAAAAAAATCATAGAATCATAGAATGGTAAGGTTGGAAGGGACCTCAAGAATCATCTAGTTCCAACCTCCTGCCATAGGCAGGGACACCTCCCACTAGTACAGCTCACTCAAGGCCTCCTCCAACCTGGCCTTGAACCCCTCCAGGGAGGGAGCAGCCACACCCTCCCTGGGCAACCTCTTCCAGTGTCTCACCACCCTCACTGGAAAGAACTTCCTCCTAACATCCAGTCTAAATCTCCTCTCTGCCAGTTTAACCCCATTGCCCCTCGTCCTGTCATTCCAAGACCTTGTCAGTAGTCCCTCCCCAGCCTTCCTGTAGGCCCCCTTCAGATATTGGAAGGCTACTCTAAGGTCTCCTTGAAGCCTTCTCTTCTCTAGGCTGCAGAGGTCCCACTCTCTCAGCCTGTCCTCGTAGAGCTGCTAAATCAACTTCCTTGTGTGCAGTTCACCTGTTTCTGTCATCAACATGACAGTGTCTTGACTGTTTGATCTGGAATGTTTGGCATGTTTTTTTAACTTCTAGCTTTTCCTTTGAAGCATTGATGTGGTTTCATAACAGGTTAGTGCCTACCAAGCCATCAGAGACAGACTTGTGTATTCTATGTTAGTCACTCGTTGACTCTGGTCTGTCCTAGAGTGTTTTAATGAGTGCATATTAGACCATTAGTTACTTCTTTTCCTGCAGAGATCCTACTTTATCTTCTAATATGTAAAGGGGGAAAGGTGGTCATGACTCCATTCCAGTACAGTGTTTACTTCAGCTCTCCTAGCTCTCAAGAGATATGAACACGTACATTTGAAAGACCAGATATGGAGCAATGTTTTCAGATGGCATTTTAACATGGTAATGAAAACTGTTCTGCTCTGAGCTTTCACCCCTCATTACAAGAAGGACACTGAATTGCCGGAGTGTGTCCAGAAACAGGCAGTGAAGCTGGTGAAGAGTCTGGAGAACCAAGTCCTGTGAGGAGTGACTGAGGGAACTGGGATTGTTTTAGGCTGGAGAAGGCTGAAAATAGACCTTATTGTTCTCTGCAACTACTTGAAAGGAGGTTGTAGTGAGGTGGGGGTTGGTCTCTTCTCCCTAATATCAAGTGATGGAACAAGAGGAAACGGCCTGAAATTGTGCCAGAGGAGGCTTAAACTAGATATTAGGAAAAATTTCTTCACTAGAAGAGTGGTCAAGCATTGGCACAGGCTGCTCAGAGAGGTGGTTGAGTCACATTGCCTGGAGATGTTCAAACTGCTTGTCAACATGGCACTTCAGGACATGGCAGTTTTGGTGTTAGGCTGATGGTTGGACTTGATCCTTAGAAGTCTTTTCCAACCAAAACAATTCCATGATTCTGATTCCCACATTATTCTCCATCCAGCCTGAAGGAGCTGTATGGTCTTTGTCGCAGGAGTCATTGCCTCCTCTTCATGCTTGTCACTACTTGTTTCAGAAGAACAGGAATCCACATCAATATCCTAAGAACTGTCATTGGATCCTCCAGTCATGCTTCTGTCTTGGTGCTGGGGGTAGACAAGAAGTCAGTACAGATTCCTCTACAGAATATAGATGATCAAAACTATAGCAGACTGATGTCCCTCTAGCCTTGTACGACTTCACGTGATGTACACTTTTTCTATTCAATCTCAATGCCTATCTCGAGTGAGAGCACAAGCTACACTTTCAGTCACTGAACACAAGAGACTGCTACAGCACAACTTAGAAGGGCAGGCTGACAGCTCTGTTAACTGCCCTCCCTTCAGTACAATCAGTTGTGTTTCTTTGGTCTCACTCTTTCCAGCCAAATTTTCTTCCTGAACTCCCTCTCTGCAATGGGAAAAGATTTTGTCACCTACAGACCTTGGCCTGTCCTTATCACATAGCCTTTTACTCTATTTCACCAGCAACCAGGCAAAGGAGCAAGCTGAAGATGTAATAGAAAGAAGTGAAGATTAAAGGACAGAAGACTCAGCCTGCCTTCTGCTTATTGTTGAACGCAGCGCCATAAATGAAAGGGTATGTCAGCAATTATTTTATTACTCACTTTAGTTATCACTGGGAAACAAAAAACATAGACCAGTCTTTTATGCAAGCCCTCAATGAATGCTACAAACGCCTTTGGAATTCAAAAACAACTGAGGTCTTCACTCCAAAATAGTAGTAGATCTGAGACTTGATGTTTCCCATCTATTGCCTTTTTTTCCAGTGGGGCATCAGGATGGAACAATGTTGCAACATTTAATTCTTCACAGTTTCAGCAAGCACTCAGCTGACTGGTGCAGCAGAAACTTGCTTAGAAAGCAAAGCTCTAAATTCATTCTCTATGGCAGACTTGTACACATTACTGTTTCCAACCTTCAGGGCTACATTCATCATCCTCCTGATGAGAAAGAAGCCACCAATTATTGAACTGCTGCATTAGAATGGAAATGGAGTAGAACTGGATGAAGGATTCTTGGAAAAAGTTACACATCGGATCACACTTCAGGGGGTTATTTCAGCAGAAACTACATGATCTAGAAGACTGACAGCCCATAGACACAATTTTTTTTTTCCTTCCCTAATAGAAGTCAGATTTACTTGTATTTTATATGATGACTAGTGATTTACATCCCACCCACCCATTTGAGAATACTCGGGGCTCCAGGCAGATCTCTAGCCGGTTCCAGACTATTCAAATCATTATTGGTCCATCCATTTTCTAGTCACAACAAGGCCTTCTGTGACTAATTATGGCCTGATGCAGCAGGAGAGGCTGCTTCAAAGAATGGGAATCTTCAGACACACTAGCAGTTCCCTTGGTTCCCAAATTCTTTATTTATGTGGATTACATTGAGTTGACAGATTTAACTGGGCTGTTGAAGATATGGTCAAAGAAGCAGAGTCACTCCCTTCCCTTTTATTGTTTTCTGAAGACATAACATTCCTATGCATCTGTCGCTAGAAAGAGGAAGTTCTCCATCACTGGACTTCATTCGGGCTTTTATATGCTGTTTCAGTAGCATCTGGGAATAGATCAATATACTGTTTGGTAGGGAGCTGTATTTCCTCGTGATGCACTGTAAATCTTTTATTGTAGATACTCACACTGTTTATTGGTGGAAATCAATAAAAATAAACCTTGTAAAGTTAAAGCCTGGCAATGCTTCACCGCAAATCAGAGGGAAAGAGTAAGAGGCAACAAGTCTCCCTCCCCATCTTGGATACCTCCCAGATTCTTTCCCAATGAATAGTCAATAACCCTTTCCAGCAATATGAGAACTTTTTTAGGGGGGGGGGGGGTGTTTGTTTTTTGTTGTTTTGTTTTGTTTTAATTATTCAAATTTATGACCACTTTGCTACGATCTCAAACAGGACTTCTGATCCTCTTCAGCAGCTTTCTGGTAATGAATTCAACTGTGGATCAAAATGAAACATCACCCAGAGTAGTGTGTTGGATATACTTTAGCCTAGAGTTTTGATCAGCTCAGATTAAAGAAGTTATTTTTGAGCATTGTAAAACTGGAAAGCAACCAAAATAGGTAAAAAGTGGGAACAGTTGGACGTGAAGAAAAGCTTCTCCAAAGTCAGAGCAGAATTTACTACATCTGTTCATGAGCCTGTAGAAACAAGGCAGTATGCAATTATTCCAGAATCATTCTTTTGCCCTATGGCTATTAATTCCTAATATCCTGCATCTTAGGGTACAGTCTTCCCCTATTTCCATGAGATTCAGTTATGCAGAGAAGTGAAAAATGGTTTGGAGTTTAGTAAAGGGGAAACTTCCCAGTACTACAGCCAGCACTAAGAGATTAGTCTTTTTTAGTCCAAGTACAGTATCAATTGTAACAGTTTCATTTATATGTCTATTCTTAATCAGTTGTACAATCATATGAGCACTGGCTGCAGAACCTGTAAGAGTGCAGTGACTGAGCTTCATAACAGAACAAAAAAAAATCACAAATTGCCATACTGAAATCAATACCCAAAGCACAGGAAGTTATTTCACATTAGACTCTCCTTCCTAGTATCAGCAATTACTGAACAATTCAGGTGGATAGTAAACTACATCCCCAGAAGAGATAATGACATAAGATAGCTTCCTAATGTGTGAAGCAGCAGATAAAAAGTTCCTTAAAAGCACAAAAATGTAATCTCTATGAAAGTCCTCTGGAACTACAAACACTTATTCAGGCTTGTAAATGTAGTTCAAAATCCAGTGAACCACACACTTATTTTTAAAAAACATGCAATTGGTGAGCAAATTTCCATCAGTAATGGAATTAGTTCAAATATAAACCTGACTGTTTGGAGCAATGGGCATTACCCATTTCTGGTTTATGGTGATCTACGGTTGAAGATGTCCCTGCTCGCTGCAGGAGGGTTGGGCAAGATGACCTTTGAGGCTCCCTTCCAACCCGATGCATCCTGAGAGTCTGTGAAAGGAAGTCAACACAATGCAAGAACAGAGCGATGGGAAAGTGGTGTCTGTCCTGTTGGGATATCCAGCAAGCAACACAAGACTATTGGTAAAGCCCTTTACAGTCTGAAATACAGGATGAAACTCAACTATAAGGGTTGGAGAAGTGACTAAAGATTTAACAAAAAAATAAGAGTAATGAGGTAGCATCTTTTTGAATCATCTGCCTTTTGCAGTTGAGCAAGCTACCAACCTCTTTTTAGATGATCTACTTCTGCCATGTAAACAGCTGTCCATGTAGAGCAGAATGACAGTGCTGTCTTGCTGCTTAGTTTCCTTCTAGTGACTTTACTGCTCTGACAGCCCCCTGGTGTGTTGAAAAGCAGAAGCAAGCTCACAGGTTGCTCTAAGTGACCAAGAGAGCTGCAGCCACCCCCTTGTACCACAGCAGTCCATTTCTAGTCTGTCAGGCAGTGGAATGCTTTGCGTATTTTTTGCTGAATCCAAGGAAGAATTAAAATGGCAAATTCAGCAGGAAGTTCACTGAAATGTGCAAATTTTGCACCTCCCCAGGAGTAAAGAATTCTCTTGAGACAAAACAAGTAGCATTGTCTTTGTAGTACAGCAACCTGTCAGGACAGTCATCCTATACAGCCTATCTGCTGTGTCACCCAGTTGTTGCCATCAGCTGTTTGACCTCAAATTCCAGCAGGACAGGCCTTCTGATACAGATCTGCACAGAATGTCTTCACAGAACCATAGAGCAGGCCAAGCTGGAAGGGATCTCAAATGAAATGGTCCAAGTTTTCATGAGAAAGGGAAGCCAGGTGGGACTATCTGTCCTACTGCATCTTGGAAACCTCCAGCAATGGTGACACTACCATATCCCTGGGGAGGTTTCTCCAGTGAATGATGCTTCTCACTGTAAAAATGTCTTAAATATAACAATATTGGCATTATTGAGTGGGGGGAAAGAAGTTCCATTTGAACTGAAAACATCCACTCTTAACATTGCATTATATAATCTGTAAGCAACTTAGATGTAGTCTCATAATCACACCATTCTCAACCCAGAAAACTCTAGAACAAGTGAAGAGGACTTGGTTGTTGTGCCAAACTACTGGACTACAGTAGCAGCAAAAGAAAAGAGCTGTCCAATAGTGACACCATCGGTCTGGGAAGATGCATTTCTTTGAAACACTTAAGGGCAAGAAACAGATGGGCAATTCCTACCACTCGCATTTTTTAAGTGCTGTAAACAAAGGAATAAATTCACATTGTAAAGCTGATGAACAACCAGATCTAATTAGCCCAAACAAGTTCAACTTGGCTGTTTGCAGCTTTAGAAAGACAACATTTTTTCAACAACAGAAGTCAGATTCAAATAATGAATTCTTGCTATCTTCTTTCCTTGCTTTGAAGGCAGGACAGAAGAGTCTTAATTTGCAAAGTCTCATTAACTCACATCTCCTGGTACCTCAGCTAATCTGGGCATCTTTACAAAGCACTGTACAAGGCTAACATTCCCAAGGCTTTTAAAGTCACTTCTGCCAAGCCTTCCTCTTAAGTATGTTTAGCACTTAACAAGCACTAAGTAATCCTTTCTACTATTCCGTTTAACATTGTGCTAACCCTTCCCTCTGAAAGACTGATTATCACACTTTCATTCTTTTTATATTAAAGTTAAAAAAAAAAAGTCAACTGACTTCACAAAGTCCTTTATAATTTAGTTCTCAGACTGAAGAGCAGCTTAATACCTTCAGAGTGGGAGGAGAAGGCACGGAAGTATTCTGCAAGAGACATTAACACATTTCACACTAATAGTGGCTTCAGGTAGCCACTTTCTCATGTCTGAAGCCACACAGTAACTCAGTTTGTGGTATTTGTTATGCTGCTTTGTGTATCTTTTGAAAATTGAAGCAATATTCAGTCATTGAGGTTGGCATTCCTTCTCCAAACTGGGGATGAGTGTTGTGTCAGGCTGTTGTTTGTTCATGTGTTACCATGTATTTAAAACCAGCTTACAGATTGACCTATAATACAAAGATTATTTTCTAGAAAAAAAAATGGTTGATCTTTTTTCTGAGTCCTAATACAAATTTTAGCCACAGAGAAAAATGTAAACAACTTTTGAAAATGCTGGAATCTGGTTCACAAAACCAGTACTGAATCTGCAGTTATTTGGAGTTGAAGAAGGGTGGAGTGGCAGAAAGCATGAAAGCAAAATTTCCAAGTATTTAAAAATAAAAAAATTGTTACTTCCCTCAAAAGTTGCAGTTTCCAACAAGCCAGCATAAGACCACTAGTACTGGCACATCCCTCTTCCACTTTCAAAAGGTGAAAGGAAAAGCCTTTATTTCCCTTTCTGCACTTGGCTTCTCTTCACCTGTGCTGCCCCAGAGCTCCCTGGGGTTTGGTTCACCATGATGGTGATGCCTGCTGGTTTCTGCATCCTTTCAAAACTGTAGCATTCAACTTTTTCTTCACTGGACACTGTCCTGGTGCTTATGAGGCGAAATCCATCTTTGAGTAAAGTGTCAAGCAGCAGGCCTAGCACATTAGTACCATTAATCAGCTTTCTATTATCAGGCTTTATGGAAACATACCTAAAATAAGAAAAAAAAAAAGGAGTTACAACACACCTTAATTACAGCTTGAAGGATAGAATTTAGTTTTTAAAACAAACCAGATCCTCAGATGATGCAGGTCAGTACAGGTTGAGAGCAGCTAAGGTCCTGGATTATTTTTTTTTCCCCCTCTCTTGAGGACAGTTTAACTCTACCTCATTAACTGAACTGCAATTCTCAGTTAATCCACTTACACATTGGGGAAGAAGCACTTCTCTTTCATCCCCACATCAAAATTTACTTTCTCAAGAAACAGCTGTGATAACTTTCATCTCTTTTCATATAATGGAGGAGAGGTGAATGGCATGTTTGAGATAACTGTGCAAGTTTTTCAGGTAGGAGTAAATGATGAAAAGGACAGTGAAGTCACACCCCAACAGCATCATTTTTCATTACACGGGGTCTCTCTCTACAAAGTGATGTTTATTGTAAAGTTACCTTGTACAGCAGGTCTTGTGGTAACAAGTACAAAAATCATTTTCACATTGCCTCAAGTCAAATGATTTTACTTGATATATAAAGTACAGTTCAAGAATCTATCCAGACATTTTGAGGAACAGAAGTCAGGTAAAAATACTTGGCAACTTGGCAAAATACAGAAGCTGACAGAGGTGAAACTGTTTCGCAGTCTACAGAAAAGTACACCACACATTCATGGAAAGCACCAAAATAAAAGGCAAAAGAGTCCATGTTGGCACATGTAAGTTGATAGAAACTTAGCAGGCAACATCAACAAGCTACTTGTTTCATTACTCAAAGAGATTTTTCTACTGATCTGCAGAGGAAATTTTTTACCAGGTCTAAAGAAACAAAGGAAAGCATCAGGAATATTTTCCCCACTATTCCAGTTGCCATGACCTAATCAACCAATTATTAGCCTATTGAAATTAGTGATAAAGTTAAGGTCTGGCTTATATCTTGCTTTGCAAGTGCAAAGTAATTTTTCTTCTACTTGCTTAACTAAAGAAAGCTAAAAGAAAGATAAACTTCTCTTTTTTTTTTTAATCATAAAAAATATTGCCATGTTGATTCACATATTCAGATTGTAGTATTTCCAAAATGGTTAATCTAAGAAATTGCCCTAAAATCCTAGATGTTCTAACAGCCACAGAGGACAAATCAAGTTAAATTTTCTTATACAGTAAGAATGTGTCTCTGTACAATAGAGACACCTAGCACGAGCTTCTTTAAAAAATACAAGTTATTAGAACACAATACTGCACAAAATTCACCTATATGGAGTAATCTTAACAAGATCAGAACCTGGTTCTGAATTCAAAGCAAATCCACTGTGTAGCATACAGTTTATAATCTACTCCTTCTCCCTCTCCTCAACAAAAGACTCCACAAAATTTTTCCAGTCCCTGAATTGCTATCTTATTTCCACTGGTGTTTTTAATCCTGTTTAGCCATTCTCTTCTCTTTTCCATACCAAAGTCTCTTGGACCATGAGGTAGTGGAGATTTTAGGCCTCCCCATTACTTCACTCCTTATTTATTTTGTTTCCTTTGCTTCACTTTATTCTGTGTTTTTCAGTCCTCTAGAAGGTCATTGATGCTGCGAAATTCTAAAGCCATGGAGAGCTTTTGAGAGGGAAAGGGAAAAGACTCAAAAGAACTCAAAACCAGACATGAACAGTATTTTATATAGTTGAAGAACAGGCAAATTGGTGCAAGAGAAATTAAGATGGGTATTTCAGAACTAGAAAAAGGTAACCTTAAACTAGCAGAAAGAAAGAAAAGTATTTCTTTTGTCTTGGACACCTGCCCAATAGTTTGTGTGATAGCAAAATTCGTTTTAACGTTATGCACTTCATGAACGAGAAGCCACAAAGGTGTTTCCATAGTAAAAAGTCACAGCAAGGAAAAGTACCTGGCCACAAACTGGTCACCAGCAGAGTAGTCAGTACCACACTGAAAAACCATGTCATGATGAGAAGGTCTTTCCAAAGGCAGTGGAACAAGTGGTTTCTGAGAAGGAAAAGGGCTGTTCCAGTTCTGTCCTGACTGCTGTCCTGAAAACAGAGTGATCTGTTCAGCCAGTGTCTCAACAGTGGTACTGCAGGAGCCAAAGATCCGGAAGAAGGCCTGCATGTCTTGGAGAGAAAAACGCACTTCCAAGATCTCCAGCCTTGGCTTCAGCAAGTGCTCCTGGTTCAGGATATTGGCTAGAGCGTAGAGCCCATAGAATTCTGCTTCTCTCTGCAGCCTCTGATAGTCTGAAAAGTCAGTAGGTAAGGAGATCTGGAGAGTCCTCAAGAAGTCCATGATGTAACTAAACAAAGTTCCATCTCTGTCCACAAAAAACTCTCCATTCACCAGTTTAAATTCCTGGTCATCATTGTTCAACATCTGTGCTAGCCTGGATTCGGGGAACCGCAGCAATGTAGATGCCAGGGTTACAAATCTCACACCTCCCACACTCAGAACAACCATCTCCCGATTGCTCATTGTTATCTCAGCCACTCAAGATTTGTAACTCCTGTGTTTGTGAGTTGATCTTTCCTAAACTGCAAAGCAGCTGCAGCTGCAAGAACCATTTGGTGTTTTCAGCAAGCGTGTGGAGCGAAGTGTGGAGCGAAGTGTGGAGCTGCGACAGGATTCCCAGGCAACAAAGACGTAAATATCATGTACAATAGTTTTGTTTGCAGGGTTTGGTTGCTTGGAAACTCTGGTTCTTGGAATTTAATCTTTTATTTTTTAAATTAACAGCTGACAAGGACTACTGGAAGACAGTGAATTGACTGTCTCACCTTATTAAACCTTGAGAGAGGCCCAGGAATATTCCCAAAGTATGGCACCCATTATGTTTGTTTCCCAGAAATGCTAAATAAATGTTTTAGTTCTACATATTGCTGTGCATAGGACTTATGTTGCTCATAGGCAAAAAGAGGTTGGATGTGCTTCAAGCAGTATCTTTCAGTACCATATGCTCTTGAAGAAGGGCACTTCAGAGAACTTACACTTACAATTCACTTCGTATCACTGTTATACTATGGCCAAGTCAATACATTCAGAAAATCTGATTAATTCCTGAAACAGGGTACACAAAAATATAGCAACAGAAGAACCTTTACATGCTCCACTGCTAAAGCACTTTCAAGTACCAACAACATCCACACTCTTGTCCCATCACATAACTCTGTTCCAAGGAATCATCCCTTCATTTTTCCTGGCTTTTGGAATTATAATCTGGAGAGAAAGAGAGGGACATGAGAGGAAGTGCTCTGCCTGCACTCTTCCTGTGCAGAGCTGGTGCACAAGCTGCCTTCCTGTGGCTGCCCCAGGCACACTTTTCACTGCACCCTTTACATTAAGGCCACTTTTTCAGGAAGCGTGGCTCCAGGAAAACATGGAACTGGGGTAACTGAGCTGTCTTGTCAAAATCTGATGCTGGAAAAGTAAACTGCAAAGTATGTCCTACGTACACAGTACATGCTATCTTGTAGCTCATTCTTCTCTGACTAACCTCATTTGATTTCTCTTTACCCTACCCCTGAAGATATATTTTTGTACAGAACATGTAAACAGTAACCAGGGTCTACAGTAAATCTGAATGCACAGGATAATTACATTTGGTTATACAAAATGAAATTCATCTATCTATTTCAGTGAGAAACGACATCCTCAGATAGAAAGTGATTTCAGAATGTGAACAATGCACCCTGTGTATTTAGCAATGGAAGGGCAATCTTCAAGAAGCCTTGTCAGTACAGCACTCTGCTCAACCACAACTGTTCTTCTTACTCTTTCCAAACCACCTCCCAGTTAAAAAAAAAAAAAAAAAGGTTTTAGCTATTACCTTTTAGGAATTGACAGTTTTTCCTCTTACTCTACAATCACAATAACATTAATATACCTGCACACAAACTGTGCAACATTATCCAGTACAACCAGTGTATAGTTTTTACACTTTTCTCTTAGAAGTGAAGCTCCATCTGTCATCTGTTCCCAGTAAAAGACTGCATGGTCTGCTATCTCCACTGTATCTGCCCAATAGGACAAGCTAGCTGTAAAAAAATAAGATTTCCAGGACTCGAGATTGTCAGCAACTGACTCCACAAAGGACATTCTGGTGACAGCAAGAATGAGCAAGCAAATAAGAGAGTTCATTATAAATCTGCGTGAAAAGATGGAGGGAATCTTGAATTTAAAAGTGTCGTTTTCCTGAGGCAAGGAAAGCTTGTCCACATCAACTAGTTTTATCCCATTCCACTGGCTGGTATCAAAATTCTTCATTGTAGGGCTGATGTCCACAGTGGAACAAGGTAAAGGAGTTTCTTTGAGCACTTTGATTTTTTCCCTGAATTCCTGCATCTGCTGCAGAAATATAATGGGTTCAGACACATCTTTGAAGGCCTCTGCAATGTTAAAAGCCATTCGTTGCTCTTGCAGAATTGTGTTCAGTTTATTGATTTCTGGGTCGTAGGCCTGCATCACTGCAAGCTTCATGGTCTCAAAGTCAGAGAGAATCTCATTTCGTTTCTGCTCCAGCGTGTGCTGCAGCTTCTCGAAGAATTCCTTCACTTTGTCAGAATCTTTGGTCAGCATCTGCAGAGCTTTCCTCTTACTGGTTTCTAAGGTATCCAGCCGTGAGAGGGCATCTCCACAACGCCAAGTTTCAAAGCCCTGAAACAAGGTTTCAAAAGCCCGCTTCTCCTGGGAATAAGCTTCTTCAATAGAACAGAAACCGTGCTTTGTATGGTCGCCACGGGTGGCACAAACCCCACAGATCAGCTGCATGTCTGTCCGGCAAAAAATGTTAAGGGGTTGCCCGCTGTGCACTTTGCACACTGGCATTTTAGGAGTTACTTTGATTTTGTTATACTTCTCCACGATACCTTTTAGGGAATAGTTGACTTGCAAGCTGTTGACTCCAGTAACGGGAGTTTCCTTCCTGCACGTGGGACACTTGAAAGGGGACGGCCTCCAGAGCACATTCCGCACATTTCCCTCAAGAATGCCTTCCAGACACTTTCTGCAGAAATTATGTGAGCAGGGCAGGACACGAGGGTCATCAAACAGGCTGCAGCAAATGGGACAGGTGAGATCTTCCTCTAGCAGCTCCATTGTATCCTAGGAAAGTGAAGAAAGATGGTAACAGAACTTATAAAATTTATTTCTCCTCCAGAGAAACCATGCAGAAAACAATCTCTACCTGAGATAAGCTCAGTGAGAAAAAGAGCTACTTTCTTCCTAGTATCCTTAAAGCAGAGCAGCCAGTCCAGTTAGCTGTGGTATCTGGCCACCAGATGGCAGGCATAAGAACACTTAAGTGTTCAGACAGAACCATTTTTGGACTCCCAAATAGAAAGGCTGTAAAAGAAGGTTTGCCAAACCCACCAAGGACTCATATACTCATAATAACAGTTCAAGACTTAAATCTTTCCTTACAGATGTGATACACAGAAACTGGATTTACACAGAAGATACCCAGCTGACAGGCCCTGCTAAGATTTGATTATTCTCTACTGGCTCAACTCCTCCAAAGTTTTCAGTTTCAAACCTTGTGCACCACTACTGTAAGACGGACAATATTAAAGGTGACTGAAAAAGCTCAGCTTCAGAATTTCTTCAGCTACAGAAAAGGTGACATGGCTGGCTGTTTTATCTGCAAAGCAGAAGGGAAGTCACCACTCACAACTTTCTGTTTTCTCTCATTCCTGTAATATTTTTAAGTAAGTGCATGTGTTATTGTTAAGCTATTCAGCACAAAGTTAAAACACTTCTAAGAACAGCTGCCTGCAATCCTTGATAATACATCATGAAACAAAACCGTTAAACCATTTTTATTCGTCTGCAATCTCTATTTCCAATTCCATTCTCACACATTCACGCCTCAGCAATTTCTTTCTGTGGACAGGACCTACAGGAAGAGGATTTACCATGTAATCCTTTCTACTGGAAAGCCTCAGTGAAGGGACCCAGGACACTACCCTCCCAGTGTACCTCTAACCAAAGCCAAGTTTTCAAATGTAGACACTTTATAACTTAGACCACGCTCTAAGAAAACAAATAGCTAATAAAGATCAAAACGGGTGACAGTTTGTATTAGCCAAAAGTCTCATTCTGAGCTATAATTAGAAAGATGCTTCTCTTGTATAAATTTCTTCCATATTATACAATATGTATTCATATATATATGTAATAAAATGCCTTTTATAAATGAGGACACAAGAAAAAGGTGTATCAGTAAAGTACTGCTGTACCAGCAAGGCATATGAATGAGCTCTTTTAATTACGGTTTCTGTCCCCTCAAAGAAACATAAAAGTGGAAAACACAGGAGCCAAGAGGAGAGGTACAAGGAAAGATCAATGCTGCGCAGGAAGAGAAGAGCAACAAAATCAACACCTGGCAATACAAGGAAAGCAAAGATGACTACAAAGAAGAAAAACAGGGTCAGTCCTCTTTCACAAGAAGACTGATACAGTCCCAGTGAGACTTCACTGCAAAAGCCATTCTTGAGAAGTATAAGCAAACCTCCCATGCTTTTCCAGTTACGACGAGGGGAATATTCTCTGTGCTTTTTTGAGTAAGGAGAGTCTGAAAAGAGTTGTGAGCTTTTCTTCTTAGCCTTAGGACTTAAACGGGGCAGAAGCTGTCACCATTACATTTCGGGACACAGCCCCAGAGAATAGGTCCAGTGACTCTATTTACCACCTAAGGCTTCCTATAAGACCATAGATTCCATTCATAAATGTCACTTTCTGTGAGAAGTGGTTTTGAAGCATCTTTCAATGCTACAACCAGCAATGCTTCTCTTCGATCCTCTTCCTACTGCCAAAAAGAATGGGTTGACATGAATATAATGATTTTGTCCCTATACTCTAGAATCTCCTTTACCACAGAGGATTTTATTCCTAAATTAGGGAGCTGGAAACACAGCTTTGCATGCCTGACAGTGAGGCCTGCAAGCCACCACATACAATGCTTACTACAACACGTTCCATCAAAATTGCAGGGCAAATATTGAAAGCTTTCATGTACCTAAAAATACACAAAAAGGTTTCATGATCCAAATAAAACTGTCCTACTGCATTACAAGCCCACTTATCCAATTAAATAATTATGCTTTATAAATATAACTGAATTTCAAAACTATGCAGCATCATCGAAACTCTTGGATTAAAAAAAAAAAAAACCACACACAAGAGTTTATGAGCACTGTTCCCCTCCCCTTTTATACCAGTAACACCAAACTGAAACTACTGACTGCTGAAAATGTGTATCACTGCTTAGGACAACTGAACTTCTGTCTTCTTCAGAACAGTTGTGCTGGTTTGAGGCTAACTGGAATATTTTAATGGAGAAAATTATAGGCTGTGAAGGAAAAACAATGGTGATGTCCACTCATAGGCTTGCTGAGATGTTTAAGAATACAAAAACATAGATAAGTCAGCAGTCACTCGGGCTTGCAGACACTCTCGGGCTGTCTAGCTTCTTGCCTTCTCTCTGCCGAGTAACCTCACTAACCACTTTTTCTTCTAATCCCCCTGCCTGATCCTCCAAACTCACCTTGCGCGTAAGGCAAACCTTGGGGTAAGGTATAGGGGTGGGGAGAAGGTGGAAGGGTGGTTGGGAGCCCCTCCTGGGGTCTCTGATTTCTGGGAGGGGTGTTGTGTTTCTGTTTTACCTTTAACTTGTAAATTTCTGTAAATATTCCTGTCTATTGTGTATATCTCTGCTTGTATATTGTGCTAAGCTGTAAATAGAGCTTCATTCCTTAACTTCCAGCAGGCTGAGTCTAGTCTGGGTGATTTTACAAAGTGGAGGGGGGGGGTAACTCCCAAACTATCACATCGGTAATTCCAGAGAGTAAGTTGTCTGTGGATTGAAATATCTCTCTGTATTAGTAACTCGGTATTTGTATTAGGAACTACAGCGACATTTCAACTCTGCCATTGGGAATTTCTCTGTTTATCTTCTGAACCAGGTCTGGGTGGTTCTGGAATTCCCCACTCATAGCACAAAGACCGAAAGGCACAGTGATTTCCTCTTTTGTCTGAGCTGCATAAACCTTCCGGGTACAAACCCAGATGTCATCCATAAGAAAAAGCAGTTTGCACAGTTTTATCATTAGGAAGAAGAATGGCAAAACAAATCAAACCATAAACACAAAAACAACCACTGCAGCGTTTTACTTTTTCCCCAAACTCCTGAGAGAAATTCACTTAGCATGCTATCTCAGCACACAAGTTGGGTTTATTAGCCAGCAGCAGGCTGAAAGCAAATCCAAAGTTTCACCAAGCTTCAAACAAAACAAAAAAAAAAACATAGCTCCTGAATTACAAATTTTCTGCAACGGCATATTCTAAATAAAACTTGACCGAGTAAAGCTGCGTTTTCACAAGCAGCTGAGCTAGTCAGGAGAGGTTTCATCTTTTCCTCCTTTGGGAGGACCTCGGTCCTCGTCAGGACGTCCTACAAGCAATTTCACCAGCCTTCTGTCAGACTAGTGTGTTGAATTAGTTAAAAAAAAATTTAAAAAAAAAAAATAGTGCCAAGCAGCTAAGGCAGAAGGAAACGGGAGCTCCTCCTTCCCGCGGCAACAATCTGAACTTCGCTCACACCTTTGACAAGAATCACAATCTAATGGAGGGTCAGTGCAGACATTTTAACACGGTACGATGACTGCCAGCTGCAGGCAGCCAAAAAGGGCTGAGGAAAGTAGCCATGTGTTAAACCCGTTATTACGTGTCTAAAGTTTTTTTTTTTTTTCCAGGAGTACCAGGTAGATCCAACGCATTCAGAAATCTAGAAAGACCTAGAGAAATAAGCAATTCCGATTCGGTGCGCCTGGAGCCCCGTAAGTATAATTTCATCGGTACAGACTGACGGTCTGCGGAGCACAGGACACAAGGGCAATGCCAAAGTACGCCTCTGTGCTCGCCTCTCCTTGTCATTCTGCCCAAGGCATGAATTTCCTCTCTGCTTCTGGTTACAACCAGCCCTGCCGCCAGCAGGGAGCCCTGACACTCGCCTAACCGATGGCATTCCCGCCGGGTCCGGCCTTGCTCCCGAGCCGCCAGCCACGGCTTCCCCGGGAGTCACAGGCGCTCCTTCGGGCACAGCTGCTCAGGGGTGTGCAGCCCCGCGGCAGCGGGGCTGTAAGGGAGGAGGACCACGAGGGAAACAAACGGCAAAGGCCAAGGCCGCAGCGTGGCCGGGAGCCTCCCGGCGCCTCACAACGCCTCACCACGCCGCTTCCTTCGCTCGCCCAACCAGGCCTGCCCCTCCTGCTGCCGGTGCTCGGCCCGCGCCGCCCCCAGCCCCCGCTACTCACCATGCCGGGCCAGGGCTAGTGGAAGGGCCGGGGGAAAGCGGAAGGAGCAGGCTGCCTTGGCTGCCCACACCACGCAGCGCAGGCCGGCCCTACCCCCAGCCCCGCCACGCTTCGCTTCTCCAGCCCGGAGGCTGCCGGCCGCTGCTCCTGCCCGGCCCGCCCCCCACACACCTCGGCGAGCCGCGGCGACGCGGTCCTCAGCAGCGGCTGATGCCGAGAGCCGCCATCCGCCGCACGCCTCGCCGCACGCCCCTCCTCGCCGCGCCCTGCCGCTGCAGGGCCCCAGGAGGGGCGGGCAGGCCCCAGTCCTGTGTCCGACCCGCAGAAGCGATCAGGGGGGAGCTGCCGCCTGCTGTCCCGGGGATGGGGTGCGCCCGCCCACCCACCTTGGCCGGCTTTCGCCGAGCCGGCCCCGAAGCAGGAGCTGCTGCGAATTTTCCTCCTCCGCTTGCCGGTAAGCGGCTAGGAAAGACCTCGAGGGTGCCAGGAGAGAGAAACGGGCGCCTTCGCAGCCAGGCGGGCGGTGGGTGCCACTTGTCTCGGGACTAGTGGCCGAAGTCTACAGCCCAAGCACGCTGCCCCTTCCTCCACCGAGGTATTTGTGGGTTTCTGTTGTTTATTAACCCTGCCAAATCGGACTTAAAACTGCGCCTCACAGGCACACACGTTGTGCATTGTAGTGACGACCGCTGCTGGGTAGCGATCCAACTAGGCATCTCCTGCCTACCGAAACCACATATTTAAAAAAACAAAAAAACACACACCACCAACCCCCAAACAACACCACATAGTTTTAGCTAGATATATGCTTTGTAAAAGGATGGAGTTGCATTGCTGTTTGCTTTAGGCACTTGCATTTCCCTACTAGTGAATCTGTTGGAGAGTAATGTGCCCTGTCAAACCTTTGCAGGTTTCCCACAACACCAACTGATACCAGGGAGATGAGTCAGGAGGGATCCCATGTCCACCTGGCAGGGCCTCCTAGACAGGACTCTCAAACTGGCTGGAAGTGTTGAGACTGCAGAGACCCTTTGTGATTTATTTATTTTATTGTGCCTTTATTTTTTGCAGTCCTTCTGTCAATTCTTAGTCAATGTACCAAGTCTCACATCAAAGCCACACTGAACTTGCTTTCAAGTTAAGACTTTGTGAAACACAACATGAAAATCCCTTCCAAAGCATGCATACTCTGACTTCTGCATCTCTGTCACTCACCTGCTTCTCACTCATTCACAGCAATCACATCACTCCTTGGCACAGGGGAGGTGGTTCACATTCAGGACTGCTCACACAAGTAAAGTCTTGTCTTTCCAACAATTAGTTAGGAATCTGGATTTTAAAAGTCATTTGATAACATACTAAGGCTGTGGTTCCCTGATTTACTGCAGTCAGAAGAGAAAGAGCTCTCTTCTTTCTCACCTTCTCTCCTGCTGTCTTCACCTGAGCAGGTCTGTCCTCTCAGCTAAACTCAAGGGGACAGTTTGACCAAGGACAAGTATCTTCTAAAATCCCCTTCAGAGCGCTCACACATCTGGGCATTTCATCCACTATCAGCAGAGGAATGGCCCCAGAAGGTAGTGTTGCAGCAACAAAAACCTTCAGGTGCACTTCGGTGTCTTGCCTGTTTCTTCTTAATTCTCTGGCACAGACTTTGTTGTTTATTAAAAGCAAGTGATTTCGGGCAGTTTCTGAAAATTGACAGCTTGATCCATTTCTCAGCAACACAAATTGTCTTCAAGTGATATCCCAATGCCTGTGTGTTTATGTTTTCCAAGTACCCCTTGTCTACACTTTCCTAACAGCCATTTTTGTATCAAAAATTTCCTGATTCTACTAATCATCTCTGCAATTTCACAGTTAAAGATATTAACAACAACATGGAAATCTCAATTCCTTGCTCATTATTAAGTTCATATATTTCTCATATAGGTTTTCCCACAATATAGTCTTAGGATAAATTTCATTCTCCGTTAATTCTTTGGGTTAATTCTACTCTGTTTCCTTATAAATGAGCAGGAACACCTCCCATCTGGGATATCTCCTCTTCATTAGGACCATCGGAAGGTGTTTTCAGTCCCTCTTTACTGGGCTTTCTTCTGTCAGAGATGAAAGCTTAAACATCTGGGCAAACACAGCCTGGGATTTTTGCACTTGGTACACAGAAAGAACACCCAGGCAGCATTGTACTTCAATGCACCATGGCTGTCCTGAGCTTGATCAAGTATAATCTGGACATTCTATCTGATTGATACAGTTGCTCACAACCATTTTGCACACATGTAAGTCCTTCTTTGATACAGTTGCTCACAACCATTTTGCACACATGTAAGTCCATCTTTCTGTAATATCTATCTAGAGAAATTACCTCAAGTTGCACCAGGAGATGTTAAGATTGGCTATTAGGAAAAATTTATTCACTGACAATGTTGTCAAGCACTGAAACAGGCTGCCCAGGGAAGTGGTGGAGTCACCATGCTTGGAAGAATTGAAAAGATGTATAGCTGTAGTGCTGAGGGACATGGTTTAGTGGTGTACTTGGCAGCGCTAGGGTAACAGTTGGACTCAATGAGTCTTTTCCAACTTAAGGGTCTTCTCCAACTTAGATGACTCTATGATTCTACAAGTGTTTTCTAAATACTTTGTTGTTTATAGAGGTTTTGCAATAGCAATTTGCTTATGAGCTTGCATTCCCACATCTGAGAATATAGAGTGTCTTCCTAAAGCAACAGAGGTCATTTATCGAAGCTTCAGAGAAAAAATCTGGCTGATGAAAAAGAGCATTAGTAGATCTATGGCAATATTTGCCTATCTAATAAGCAAATGAACCAAAGGGAAATACAGGCTCAAATGAGAGGCCTGGCATAAAGGCAAGCATTAGGAAAAATGTCACATATCTATGGGATAGTTGAAAATACAGGGGTAGGAGTTTGGAAGGAATTACAAAATAATGGCAACTTCCAGCTTTATGAGATAAACACACTGGGTTTTGTAAGACAAAGGGGCAGCACCTATTGCTGTCTTTAAACTACAGAAAGAGCTCAGATTGTGGCTCTTCTACTAAGCGCTACAACAGAAGATTTCTGAGACTGAAGCTGTAGGCTGTGGTTCTCAGTCGGTGACCTCAGAACTGGCTACTACTGTCCTCCTTGCCTGTATCAGGTCTGCCAGCTTCAGCAGATGCTTTACTGAGCTGATTCAACCTACTAAGCCAGCAGAACACTATTCCCTTTTCTTTGCCAGGATGTTTTCTGCTGATTCAATGAGTTAAACCAGGTCAGTGCAAGATTAGACAATCACCAGGTCTAACATCAGAGAAGTGAGGAAAAGAGGAAACAGACTTTTCCCTTTCTGTAAAAGCAAGCCATTAATGTGACTCAAGCTGTAACAGGTAATTTTGCCCTGAGAGGTAGATTCACAGGGTTAAGCCAAGCCAAGACTGTGCTACTGGCAAAAGGGATAATTCCAAACTTTTCCCTTCCCTTAGTCATGCTTTCCTGATGCCTCCTCTCCACCAGCTCTGACATTCATGTGGCCACATGTTAGGCTAGATCTGCTTGCCAACAGAGCTGAAAGCTAATCCAGTCTAAAAAAGTTTTCGGCAGGATCAATTTTGGCAGCCAAGTGACCCCACAGCCAAACAAACACCAATGCCAGGATGAGCCTGTGAGGGCCTGCTTCAGTGGCAGCCTGTACACACGTCAGCATAAAACAGAAGTGTCCCCGCAGACCATCATTTCGCAGATGCTTCCAGACAGCTATTGCTGGCACTGCTGCCAAAAGTAACACAGTCTTGCCCTTCGTCCATGCCAACTGATCATTCCAGGCCTCAGGCATCCCCTGTGCTGTGCTGGAGAAGACGTCTCACACAAAATTGATTGATAAATTTAGCTGGGGTTAAAAGAAGCTCTTTTTCTGCTTGTTTGGGTTATTTTTTTTTTTTTTTTTAGTTTTTACAAGGTTTGTATTCCTCATCAGGAAGACTTCTCTGAAACCTTGCTACCAAAGACCTGTCATATTGTAGTTGTCTCCTCAAGTGAAACACCAAGGAAAAGAGGTCATTTGAGGGCATTTTCCAGTCTTATCCTTGGCTGCAAGTTTGCCTTTTTCTTCCCAGGGAAGGAGGCTAAGGCTTCACGTCCCATTGCACAGGTGTTGGAGGACAGAGTACACTCCAGCATTGGGACAGTGACTTCTTGAAGCACAGCTGATTTATTAAACTGTGATGGTGAGCATACCCTCAAATGATGTACCATGTAGTTGCCGTGGGGACCTAAATATGGAAATAAAGCTTAAAAAGCTTTGATGCCAATAGTGGCTCTGTAAGAAGATGCTGTAAGTTAACAAACAAAGAAAACTACTCAGAGCACCTCCATGTGTCAAACACCTTACTCGTGTATAGACGTTTCACAACTACATTGTATCTGACTGCACTTCTTCGAACCAGATACATCTGGACTATATTAAACGCTCCAAATGAGGGATCAGAGAAAGCAGTTTTTTATTACTGCTCCATAAAAGCTACTTTTAATATGCATTGTAGAAATACCAGGCATTAAAAACCCATGAAGGATTGTCAGCTATTGAAATGACCAACTTTTTTTCAGATTTGAATTTCAGAGACTCTCTTGACATCGGTGGGGTCTCTGATGTCTGTTTTAGCAGCACTGAAAATCTCTGTAGTTTGACATACAGAACTTTGACCCCCACAGTTAACTAATATTCAGCACTTTGCCAGATTTTCCTGGAGGGAGAAGGGGGAGAGGGAGAATTGATGATGAATTCAGTTAGCTCCTTAGCATAATCCTATTTATTTACAAAGAATGTACAGCCACATCCCATTTCCTTGCACGCAGAGGAAGCAAATGGGAGGGAGTACTGTGCGGCAGTCCAAGCTTGCTGCTCTAGCCAGAATGCTTGCCCAGAAGAAGCTGTCCCTTGGCTTTTTCTCAGGGCCATGCACCACTGCTTCTCCCACTGTCTGCTGGCTTTCACATGGTGTTTCCGGTCCTGGACATGCACACAGGCAAACACAGCTGCAACCAATCTGCGCTTTTGCTGCTGCGTTCGCAAGCAGTCCCTAGAGAAACCTCTCTGACACTCCCCAAATTAGTGCTTGCTCATACAAGTTATCTCATCTTAGTGCTTGGCCATCTAGTCCTGTGCTGTGGGCAGCAGTTTCTAGTTTTCAACAATCTTCCACCATAAAAGAACTTAATTGCTCCTTTCTGAACAAAGCATGGCCAGCATGCCTGTCGGTTTTAATGAGGTTTATGATTGCCTATGGATCGAAGCTCTGTTCCAGTGCATTTTGCTTATATTGCATAAAGAAAAGTGACCTCCAAAGTAAATAGAACAATGAGGAACAAAATTAATTGTCATACACAATTTCTTCTATGACTTGGCAAGCATTACATTCACTACATAAAACAGAAAACTTCCTAGAGAATGTTAATCGTCACAAGAATACATTATAATGAAGATTTCAAAAGTACAAGCACAACCTGTTTTTCATCTGAGACCTTGCCTGTATCATCTTCCAAACCACAGGCCTGACCCTGGGAGTGGAAGGACTGCTTTCAATAAACAAACCTTGATTTTCCAGTCCCGCACCATCATTTACTTCTGTGCAAGTTGCATGGAGACATTGCTAAATCCACTCCAGCATATTTAATAACTTTTTTCATTGGTTTTCACAGGTGCAACTGCCTCCACAAAACTTGTGGCAGCAGAGAAGCAAAGTCCTAAGAGTCTTTACTAGCAGGGCTAAGAGGGATTATTTTTCTGAGAACTGACCATGTTGTGTTTTATCACATACTGTAACAACTGAAGAGTTTCCCTTTCTTCTGTGAATTGGGCTGTATCAGGGAACTTTCCTGAAACTTCAGCCAGTAGATCTACTCTGCAGAGCTAATGAGAGACAGTTGCATTTTGTGAATGAAGCTCAGAGCCAGAGAACAAAACAAGTCAATGAACATCATTTTCTTTCATCAAGACCTCCAAATATTCCTGCATTTGTGAAATGGATGGTGCTGGTCATTTTCCTGTTTTTCTAACATGGTTCCCATGCTGCTACTGTTCAAGGAAATAAAGTTAAAGCCCTATGAGCAACAAACATGTTTAGGCATGCTGAACATAATTTTACTCCCAGTGTGGGAGGGTCTCAAATACTTGGCCTCCCCAGTGAAAGAAATACACATTCAAGAAAGACAGAATCTGAATTAACCCTTCATTACCAAGCACTTGCACTTAGAAGCATCTTCATTTCCTTGGGGCATTTCTTTGTGCACTGTAAAAATTTTGGTGTTCAAATATGCTCTGAACAGGCAGACAGGCACGTTTACACATAGGCCACCACCCTGCTGGAATTGCTCATCTCATCCTCCAAGAAACATATACAAACAAGCCCTATTTCTCACCAACTGACCAGCTGACTTCTGCCTTACTTGCACTGCAGCAACACTGTTTCCTGCTTGATTTTGCCCAGTGCCAGAGTCCTCATTCAGGGTGATGAGCAGCTGGGCTCTGCAGCTGAAAGGAAACAGGATGGATGCATGGATGAGAGTTGCACTGACCTTGATTCCCTGAGGTTGCTGCCCACTGAGCACATAGGTACTGAAGTCTATGTGCTCTAGAGCAGCACTGGCAACTTCTCCAGGCTGTAATATGTATCCTGCAAATGCCAGTCTGCTAGCCTGTAAAACCAGCCTCTCAAGTTAAGAGAGTAGTGGAGCAGGAAACTGGCAGGAAGGC
Organism: Ramphastos sulfuratus; assembly: GCA_013399055.1. Classification (NCBI taxonomy): domain Eukaryota; kingdom Metazoa; phylum Chordata; class Aves; order Piciformes; family Ramphastidae; genus Ramphastos; species Ramphastos sulfuratus. The sequence goes on along the minus strand of WBNM01010455.1, from coordinate 32,781 downwards.
ATGACCAGTCACTGTTGGCCCTCCCCTTGGGTCCAACCGATTTGGCAATGCTGACTTCATGTGGCAAAATGGATTTGTGTTCCCATTGCTCATTCTGGGAAAGAAAGGACTTACTGGGGCATAGAGAAAAAAAAAATGGATGGGGAGTCATTTGGAGGTTAAGTCTCTTTTAAATTTTGGGCGTTTGTGGTTCATTTTTTTAAACTGTATTAACATTTGTCATTTAGCATTTACTGTAACAAACCCGCAGTGTGTGACAGACAATAAAAATCCCGCAGTGACTCAAATGGGACTAATTATGTGAACAAGCTACCAAGGAGAATCATGGTGCCGTCCATATGAAATAAATAAACATCCGTTTCCACCTAATATTTACTTCTTATAAGTTCAAGACTAATCCCATTGGACATATTTTAAGAAAGTGAGCTCTTGACCCCTAATTTTTATGGGCCATAAGTCCAATAAAAGAAAGGAAGCGTATTTTAAAGCTGCTCTTAAAATCAGTTTGGTTTTAGCCACAATTTTGAAAAAGACAATGTTGCACTTCATGTTTCAAGTAAAGAGGTAAGCATGACTGATAGAGCCCATTGGACCAGTAAGATATCTCTTGCTATGAAGACTGGTTTTAACAAGGATTTTTTTAATATCCACTTAACCCTCTATCCTCCCCTGCTCTCCTGACAGATAACATTGTACCACATGGGTTATATTAGCCACATCATATTATATACTGTAATAAAATGTTAAAGGAGTTTTGTACATGAAATGCCACAAGATGAGACACCACCTGAAAATCACTGAAAACAACAGTTTCATCTCAAATTGGTTTGATGATAAATAAGCCTTTAAATAAAGTTGTTTTGTTGTTTTTTAAATTTCCTGTCTGCATAATATTCTAGATCAGCAGTTTATGGCACGTATTCTTCTGTAGATAAATAAAAATGTCAATAGTACAAGTGGGCTTTTATAGCCATGTTATCTCTGTTTACTGTACTTGTTGGAGCCCAGTTTGTGGCTTCTGCTTTGGATGCCGTGTGCTGTAAGGACAGCTCTAAGGCTTTTCCTAAAGAAGCACTTGTGTAACCCAAAGGCCATAAGTCAGCTTTTTAAATTACATGGCTTTCTGTCTCTATGGAAGGGGCACAAACCTGATCTCAAAGTGTGATTTGCAAAAAAATAAATGCAATGATTACATGCTGGCTTTTCACTGTAGCAGTCTTTACAGTTGAGCTCAGCCGATGCTGAGTAAATCAGGAAAAACATTCTACCAAAGCTTTTGAAAAGTTAAGAAAGTATTCTAGAAGCAAACGGGACCAAAAAAAACCAAAAACCTATAGTTAAGACTCATTAGCTTAGCAGCTTTGGAAGATGAGGAGAAACAGCATCCTGTAGGTAAAGAGATCCTGGATGAGAGGTGTTTGGCCTCCAGTTCACATGGCTGTGCAGAACTTCCACTTCAAGGAGTCCTGTTGAACTTTTCCAAGAAATAATTAAAAAAAAAAAAAATCCCCCCAACAACAAAAGAACCCCCCCCAAAAAAAAAAAAAAAAAAACCAACCCAAAAAAAAAAAACCAAACTAAACCCAAAAAACCCACTAAACACAAAAAAATCCCACAAACAAACAAAAAAAGGGCCAAGAAGATAAATGAGGTCCTTGTTCCTCAGACCCAGGAATAACTGACCAGTAAATTTCCACAAAGGAGTCCCATGCCACATAGCCCAGCACAGTGTGTGTTGGCATGACGCCTACCACCTGCCCATCATGATTAGTGTTCCCTTTTAGTTAGTTTTATATACTTGTGTAAATTGTTCTGCCTATATACAGAAAGGAATTGTTCTTTAGGTGGTCAACTGCGAAGGACCATGTTGCCTGGCAAGCACTCTGCCGCCTCAAGCCACCGCCACAACTCGGCCACACCCAGATGCTCAGCGGACAGGGAGAAGCAGGTTTCCGGCTGCGCGCGTTGTAATTTAAATATTCACTTCCTGAGGAAAGATGGCGCTTTCATGTGATTTTTTTCAGATCGCACTCGATTTCATGAGAGTCCCCGGCTGAGCTGCCCCAGGGGACGGGCGTGTTGCCCGCCATGTCCCGCTGCCTGCCTCCATGTCGCGTAGAGGCGGATTCCTCCCGCGTAGTGCGTCCGCTACGCTACGCTGCGCGGCGGCGCCAGCCCTCGCCCGCCAGGAGGCGCTGCTGCCGCCCTCCCCCGTGTTGGCAGCCGTTGCGGCTGCGCGGTACCGTGGGTCCGGCCAATCATGGCCGCCTTCGCATTCTGCTGCTGCCCGTGTTGCAAGGATGGCGGCGATGGCAGCATCCCGCTGAAGGAGATGCCAGCTGTGCAGCTCGATACGCAGCGCATGGGTAAGCGGGGCGGGCCCGCGTATCCCTTCCGCTAGCCTACCGAGTCGGGCCGGAGCCGGGCGGGCAGAGGCCGCGGGGCGATGGCGGCGCGGAGGACACCTTCCAGTAGACCAGGTTGCTGAGAGCCCCAAACGACATGGCCTTGAACGTTGCCGGCGAGGAGGCATCCACAAGTTCTGTGGACAGCCTGTTCCGATGCCCCACCATCCTCACAGTGAAGAACTTACTCCGTTAATCTACGGTTACCCTCTTTCAGTTTAAAGCTGCTACACCTTATCCTGTCGTTACTCTCTTGATAAAGAGGCCCTCTTCCATCTTTCCTGTAGGCCCTCTTTAGGTACTGGAAGGCTGCTGTGAGGTGTTCTGGAGCCTTTTCCGGGCTGAGCAACTCCAACTCTCTTTGCGTGCCCTGATAGTGGAAGTACCCCAGTCTTCTCATTGCCTTTGTGGTTGTCCTCTGGACACATTTGATCAGGTCTCTATCTTTCTTATGCCGGTTGTAACTGTTTCATAGAATCATAGAATAGTCTGGTTTGGAAGGGACCTCCCAACGTCATCTAGTCCAAACCCCTCTACAGTTAGCAGGGGCATACTCAACTAGATCAAGCTGCCCAGAGCCCTGTCGATCCTCGCTTTGAAGTATGTCCAGGGATGGAGCTTCAACCACCTCCCTGAGCAGCCTGTTCAGCGATCCACTGCCCTCATAGTAAAGAACCTGTTCCTAATATCCAATCTAAATCTTTTCTAGTTTGAAGCCATTGCCCCTTGTCCTGTCACTACAGGCTTTTGTAAACAGTCTCTCATCAGTTCCATGGAACTGTACTGTCCCAAACAGAAATACGCACCTGCCCTTAAAGTTTATCCTCCAAGTGAAGTGTGCTGGGAAAAATCACTTTTTGGTAACTTCTTTAGAAGGATTTGGCAGTTTTCAGGAAATAAACCTCGGTCTGGTATACATTCAGTTGAAGCTCATCAGAGTATGTGAAGGTGTGCCTCAGTCTCAGAGGAGATATCTGAAGGGGAAAGGCTGCCTGATGGCGTAGTGCTAAAGAGCTTGGTCAGGTTAGGTAGGGAGTGGTGATTCAGAGCAGAGACAAGTTATAGCCATGAAGATGGAGTATGGAGCTGCTCTTTGTGCATCATCCTTAGGATGAACTAGCTAGAAAACCATACCTGGGCTTCGTTGAGCAGAGAATTGAGCTGGATCCGGTGCAACAGAGTTAAGGAAAGAGCAAAGAGATGATGGCCTGTCAAGGATCCAATGCTTCAACACAATTACTACCCTATTTTAATTCCTTTGTGTCAAGCTTGACTGTCTCCCATATTCTTGACTGACAGCAGTGTCTGGAGATTAAGTCTTCCACTGGAGATGGAACACTTAATAGAGAATTTTTCTAATTAAAGGATTTTTTTTCCCAAGAATAATTTAACACCTTGAAATTCCATCAAAAATTTGTATCCAGTGTACTTTTCAGATTTTTTTTTTCTCCAGTGTATATAGGGCTCTAGGTTATAGGACTTCGGTCTCACAGTGAACCCTTTCTGACTAAATTGTAAGTTATATTCCACATTAGAAGCAAAGGTTGTAATCAGCATGGTGCTGTAAAATCCAAGAGGTGAAATTAAAGCAGCATATAAATAAATAAACTCATGTTGAAAGATGGGCTGCCCTGTAAACAACCTTCCTTTTCTTATTTCAAAGCATGGCACATCATAATTCTTACAGACTAATGAACATTTTACATGGGGCAGGGAGAGTAAAAGCTGTTCTGAGTGTTTAGTGTTTAGCCCTTAGATAAGGACTGCTTCCAGACTTCTAAATATGTTTTGAAGTTTTTGTTTAGTTTTTGTTTTGTTTTGTTTTTTTTCTTCTTGCAGGAACAGATGTTGTCATTGTTAAAAATGGCAGAAGAATATGTGGCACAGGAGGCTGCTTAGCCAATGCACCTTTGCATCAGAACAAGAGCTATTTTGAGTTTAAAATACAGTCCACAGGTTAGTCAGCAAAAATGTACAACTTGAAACTGGAAGGTATGTTAGATTGCCTGTTGGTGATGGTATCTCAATTACCGAGCACAGGCATCTTTGAGCTTTATAAATTACATCCTTGAGCTTTATAAATTGTCATTTTGTACAAGTCAATGTTTTTTGTTTTTTTTTTTTTTATATAATTGTGGCTCTGAAATATTAAAAACAACGGTAAGTATGTTACTAAAGGAGTGCAAATACTAAAATACTGTACTGTTTTTTGTGCTGTTCTATGCCTGTTTTCCAGTTAGCATATTCTAGAACTTTTTTTTAGTAAAGAAATGCTTAGGACCATGTGTAGTTATGAAGTATACTTTTTAAAGTAGTACAGTGTGTCCAGGAATATTTGTACTTACTTGCACAAGCACTGTGTTTGCCCAACCAAGAGTAACACTCCTTGTATTCTTCGCTCTGCTCTTCAAATCAAGTGTTCAGCACTTACTCTGACATAGCCTTATCAAGAGAAGCCTTTCAGCACCCTGTTTAGTTATTTATTTTTCACAGATCTAATGCAAGGCAGATAAAAGTAAAGTTTAGAAGGATTATGCTTTTACTGATATGGCTAGCTTCAGTAATGCAGAGTGCACTCCACACCTACCTGTATTCTAACACTGAAAGTCAGCCTATATTTTTAAAAACAACAGACACTGTTAAAATGAAGCTTTTCTTTGCTTAAGTGTGTAGAGGGTGGGGGCAGAAGAAGGGAACTGTTAGTCAAGAGACAGACCTTGTGATAGCAGCAGGGGGAGCTTGAACCCGACACTTTCTGGGTAAGGATTGTTTGCATTCAGTTGGATTGCAGTGCAGGCAGCTTGAACACAAATGTGTTCAAAACACATTACAGTCAAACCAAGTGTTTAGTTTTAAACCACAGGTGAACCCCAGATCAGTCTTAACTTGGCAGTCTTAGTGTCCTTTCTGTTGGGGGAAGAATCCACTGTAGCTGCTGTTCATGTCTGGTCATTGTTTCATGCAGATACAGTATCTGTCTTCTTATATTTGAGAAACTCAGGAAATAAGCTCTGCCATGTCTCATCTATTCCTGTGCCCCAAGGACAGAGAATTGTAGATCACTTCACTTAAACCTTTGATTCTCAGAAGGGTCCCTGCACAGTCTTTTAGGGGTCATCTATGGGGTCACTCTGACTATTGGTAAGTTTTCTGATGTCTAATATGAATCTTGTTCATGCTCTTGTCCTTTTCATTCTGATCATATGCATGTTAGATTTTCTGCAGTTTTGCCCTTCAAAACTAATTTTCTTAAATTTTTGCCTCAGTTTAGTCTTCTGTAGATTTAACAGTCCCAGATTGTTGGAGGGTTTTTCATCATCTTCTTATAGATGATGTTTTCATGCTTTTGATTGGTTTTGTTTTTTCTTCTAGAATATCTATAAATGACCTAATTTGTATGGAGGTATGATGCTTAAAATGGATGCTTTGCCCCAGCTGCAGCAGCAGTAGATGCCCTTCATCTGCTGTACATACTATGTGTCTTCTTTGTACATGACATACATCCAGAAGCCTTTCACAACAGTAGGGCACAGAGCCATGCTCAGCATGTGGTCTGTGATAGCCCCCAAATTGTATCAACTGGCTGCTAAGTCACTACTGTATTTGTGCCACTTACTATTCCTATTTAACTCCTGTTCTTTGTAATTGAAATTAAGCAGATGCATTGTCCTTATTTCAGATCTCTTAACCAGTCTGTTAGGATCACATAAACTTGAGTGGTCTCTGAAGAACTTGCAGTCCTGTCAGATTGGTTTTGGCAGTATGCTTAATAAGCACATTGTCAAATTATCCAAGTCACTGATACGAATACAGAACAGTGTCTGACCTTGTGTATTCAGTGCAAAACTTCAAACCCTGATTGAGTCATCATTTTTCATTTGACAGAGTGCTGCTGATGAGTAGTCCTGGAATACAGTTTTCTGACCACTTGTGCATTCATATTGCTGTAACTGTCCAAAGCGTGTTTTCATAATTTGACTGTTTCAATGTTTTAGGAGTTTCAAAACCATTACCAGATCAAAATCTATCATATCTGCAGTTTATTCTCTTTTTTCCTGAGACTAGTCTAACCAGGTGAAGAAGGAAGTGGTGTCATTTACAAATCCATGCTAGTTTGAGTTGTTCGGTTTTTTTTTTCACATTCTTCTATAGTGTCAGAGTTTGCGATATTTTTTCTGAGTGTGATGGTTTGGGAGTTCCCCCCCCCTACTTTGTAAAATCACCCAGACTAGACTCAGCCAGCTGGAGGTTAAGAGATGAAGCTCTATTTACAGCTTATCACAATATACAAGCAGATATATACACAATGTACAGAAATATTTACAGAAATATACAAGTTAAAGGTAATACAGAAACATAACTCCCCTCCCAGAAATCAGAGATCCCAGGAGGGGCTCCCAACCACCCTTCCACCTTCTCCCCACCCCTATACCTTACCCCAGAGTTTGGCTTACATGCAAGGTGAGTTTGGAGGATCAGCCAGGGGAGTAGAAGGAAAGTGGTTAGTGAGGTTACTCGGCAGAGAGGAGAAGGCCAGAAGCTAGACAGCCCGAGAGTGTCTGCAAGCCCAAGTGTCCTATCTTTGGTTTGTATTCTTAAACATCTCAGCAAGCCTATGAGTGAAGTAGACATCACCATTGTTTTCCTTTCACAGCCTATAATTTTCTCCATTAAAATATTCCAATTAGCCTCAAACCAGCACACTGTGAACAAAAGTTAAGTGGTTACAGTTCTCTGGATCCTTCTTTTTCAGGATAGATGCTGTTTATCTTCAGTTTCTTGTGGCTGTGTGTACTGATTCTGGCTGGGATAAAGACACTGTCTTCATAGTAGCTCCTATGGTGCTGTATTTTAGATCTCTGACCAAAATACTTAAAGCAATAATAATGTATTGTAGCTATTACTGAGTGGTGTTCACACAGTATCGAGGCTTTCTCTTTTTCTTACTCTGCACCTCCAGTGAATAAGGTCAGCTGTGCACAAATTGGGAAGGAACACAACCAGACAGATGACTTGAGCTAACCAAAGTGATATTTAATGCCACATGATGTCATGCTCAGCAGCAAAAGGGAGAGGAGGAGATTGAGGGGGGTTAGCCATCTTTTGCTTGGGAAATGCCTAAGCATTGCACTACTCATGGGAGGTGGTGATTGCCATTGCACCACTGTTATATTTTGTTTTCTTTCTTCTTCTTTGCTTATTAATAAGTTTTTTTATCTTCACCCTCAAGTCTTCTTGGGTTTACTTTTTCTTTCCTCCCACTGGTGCCTGCAGGGTAAAGTTAGTGAGTGGCTGTGTGGGGCTTAGCTACTGACCAGGGCTAAATCACAATAGTCCTGCTATTTCTACAAGGTTTACTGGTAGTACTGCCATGGTACTCATTTAAAATGTGTTCTTTATGCTGTCCCCTTCAGTCAAATAGTCTTCAAAATAATGTGGGTTTTTTTCTTACTACGTTTGTTGTTGATTTTCAGGGATTTGGGGTATTGGAGTTGCTACCCAGAAAGCAAACTTGAATCAAATTCCGCTTGGGCGAGATGTCCATAGCCTGGTGATGAGAAATGATGGAGCTCTCTACTATAACAATGAAGAGAAAAATAGGCTACCAGCAAACAACCTTCCTCAGGAGGGTGATGTGGTGGTGAGTTTCTTAAGGCTTCTTTACTTCTTGAACTCTTTCCAGATTCTTCTTATTTATGGCTCTCTGATCAAACAGACCATTTTGGCCAAATTGTTGAACTTGCATCTCCTGTTTGGAAAGTGCTGATAAAACCTCCTGTTGTGTTTAAACAGAGCTGCAGCTGGGATATCAGTGGACTTCCTTCTCAGCACTGCTATGTTTCTGAGACTGTCTGGTTGCAGTATTTACCTGATGCATAATTCCTGTCACAAGGGTCATAAATTGATGGAGATGGTACCTCCCTGAAAAAATAGCGTACTGGAATGCATTGCAATGTCTGCATGATTATTAGCATGCACCATGCCCAGGTGAACTCAAGATTCTATAGCTAACTGCTTAATGATTAGAAGGACAGAGTTAACCAGGGATAGTTTCTAGGTGATAAATGAATTGTATTTTTAGCCAGACTTCTGTAGGGAAGGAGAGAGGTTAAGTGAGGAGGGGATAATGCTCACTGAGAAAATGATTAGGGACGGGAGCAAGTGGAAAATCTTAACATTTTTTGAACTTTGCTATTCCAGGTTTCTCAAAACATCTTTAACTGGCTTTGTTCAAAGGGTTCTGTTTTATTGCTGTCATTTTTCCAATGTCCTCTTAGAGGACATTTAGTTGTAAAAATATACAGAAGCAATGTAATGAAATTCAGACCATTTATTGCTGCTGGTGTTTCTTGCTGGGTAACCTTCCCTTTATATAGCAGTGGCTAGAAATTTCATCTTCAGAAGCTCCAAACAGGAGCTGATGCCTCCATCCTTTAGCCTCAGATACTGCATTATCATTCTAACTTATTTGTGAAATTGTTTTTTGTGAGGCTTGCATGCTGTTTCAGGGTTTGGTCAACCTGTGTAGTTTGAACAGCTTCAGCTAATCACAAACAAGCAGCTGATACGTTACTGCAAGCTCCCCAGTTTTCATAAACTTCAATTTATTTTGTTCTGTCATGAAAATAGATTTCTGAAGTACTGATTGGCAACAAAAACTGTCACGCTCAGCCCATACCAAAAGAGTGAGGATGAGCATTCAGCTAAAAAAATAAGTAATTTATTACTTTGTTAGTGCTTGCTTTGTGCTCTGCAGTCAGCACATTTATAGTGTTGTGTATGAAACCATGGTGTGTTGCTGCTGGCACAGTAAATTTGCTGAGAGCATTTCCCTATGGGCAGATAATAGTGATGCTATGAATTAAATTTTATTAAAGCTATTTCCATGAGGAGATATGAACAAGAAGACTACAAACTGCTTAATATTCAAAGTCATTGAAAATTCTGTGTTTGACATGGTGAAGAACAGTTTGGAAATTTGTTTTGTAAGATCTTACATCTTTGTAAGACAACAGCATGCACTGCTATGCTACATTCACATTCAGTGAACATTAAGGAATCCTGAGCATCCAATTATACAAGATCGATTCATAGATTCATAGAATGGTTTGGGTTGTGTGGTGAGTTAAGAACTTAAACCACCACCACCCCCAATTAAAATTTACCAGACCAGCTCAGATGGCATGGCAGTAAGATAAAGCTATATTTTACAGCAAAGCTAAATTTACAAGCTTATATACACAAAACATTTACATGTATTTACAATGATACACAATTTAGAAATAATACAGAAATCCAGTCTTCCCACCCTGGACAAAGAAAGCCCAGAAGAGACTCAATGCCACCTTCTCTCTCCCCAGATGGAAAACAACCAGCAAGGCTTATGTGTTATCTGGAAAAATGTTAGGGAAGGAGTTACAGAGGAGTGAGGGAACAGTAAACAGATCCAGTGTCCAAGAGCCAAGAAGAAAGAATTGATTATACATTGGCTTTTTATACCTCTTAGCAAACCAATGAATGATGTAGACTTTATCATTGTTATTCTTTTACAACCAATGGTGTAATTTAGTTAGATTCTGCACTGAACTTTCAGGAAAGTACCAATTTCTCTTATTAGAATATTCCAATAAGCCTTAAACTACTACAGGTTGGAAGGGACCTTTAAAGATCAAGCACCCTGGCATTGACAGGGACACCTTCCATTAGACCAGGTTGCTCAAAGCCTCATCCAGCATGGCCTTGAACACCTGTAGGGTGTGGAAATCCACAACCTCCATTAGCAACTTATTCCAGTGTCTCACCACCCTCACTGTAAAGAATTTCTTTGAAAGAAATGACCAGTAAGTGTCACTGATTGTTTATTAACTTCTAGTCCTTTGCAGAAACACTTCAAGAGAGTTTTTCTAGGATGCTGTGGTTTTGCATAATGGTGTTAAAATTTGCCAGTGGCTAAGAAGGCTCCATTAAGTAGCAGTCTTATGTGTATAAACTTGTTGATGCTTTTTTGTTAATATTCCATAGGGTATTACATATGACCACGTGGAATTAAATGTATATTTAAATGGCAAGAACATGCATTGTCCAGCTTCAGGAATCCGAGGGACTGTCTATCCAGTGGTCTATGGTATGTCAGAGATTTTCACTGTTTCATAGTGGGGATGACATTTTTGATACCAAGTCTGTCTTGTGAGCTAGGTATTCTTTTTCTCACTTAAATAGAACACAAATCAATCTCTGTTTTTTGTTTTGTTTTGGGTTTTTTTCCCCAACTGCAACAATAAATTGCACGAAAGTACAAACTTAGGAAAAACGCAAAAGTCTATTTTCACTTTGTTTTCAGTGCCACTTAATAGTTAGGGGGGAAAAAGCACTGCTTACTGACCACATAGTATCCACATCCAACATCTGGGGAGTTGCTGTGCTCAGTCTAAAAATTACCAAGTGAAAAAAACAGAACTGAAGCAGATGGAAAACAAACCGAAAACCAACAAATTCACAGAATATATATCTGGTTGGAAGAGACCTCAAAGACCATCCAGTCCAACCTTCAAATTCAAACTGATGTAGAATTTTAGAATGGTAAGGTTGGAAGGGACCTCAAGGATCGTCTAGTTCCAACCCCTGCCATAGGCAGGGACACCTCCCACTAGGACAGCTCACTCAAGGCCTCCTCCAACCTGGCCTTGAACACCTCCAGGGAGGGAGCAGCCACAACCTCCCTGGGCAACCTGTTCCAGTGTCTCACCAGCTTCACTGGAAAGAACTTCCTCCTAACATCCAGTCTAAATGTCCCCTCTCCCAGTTTAAACCCATTGCCCCTTGTCCTGTCATTGCAAGACCTTGTAAATAGTCCCTCCCCAGCCTTCCTGTAGGCCCCCTTCAGATGCTGGAAGGCTACTATAAGGTCTCCTGGAAGCCTTCTCTTCTCCAGGCTGAAGAGCCCAAACTGTCTCAGTCTGTCCTCACAGGAGAGCTGCTCCAGCCCTCTGATCATCCTCGTGGCCCTCCTCTGGACCTGCTCCAACAGTTCCATGTCCTTCCTGTGCTGGGGGCTCCAGAACTGCACACAGTACTCCAGATGGGGTATGAGGAGAGCAGAGTAAAGGGGCAGAATCCCCTCCCTTGCCCTGCTGGCCACACTGCTCTTGATGTAGCCCAGCACTCGGTTGCTGTCTGGGCTGCACTCACACTGCAGGCTCATGTTGAGCTTTTCATCAACCCAGACCCCAAGGTCCTTTTCCTCAGGGCTGCTCTCAGCCATTCACCACCCAGCCTGTATTTGTGCTTGGGATTGTGCCTACCCAGGTGCAGGACCTTACACTTGGCCTTGTTGAATTTCATGAGGTTGGCCTGGGCCCACCTCTCCAGCCTGTCCAGGTCCCTCTGGATGGATCCCTGCCCTCTAGCAAGTCGACTGTGCCACACAGCTTGGTGTCATCTGCAAACTTGCTGAGGGTGCACTCAATTCCTCTGTCCATGTCACTGACAAAGATGTTAAACAGCACTATTTCTTCCCGTGTGAGCTTCATTTAAGTAGTAGCCTTTTCCAAAATGTTTTTTTTTCTCTTGAGATACTATCAGCTATGTGATATGGATAATTTTTTTTCATTTTGCAGTTGGTTCCTAATGAACTGTTAGCATCTTCCTATTTATATCTTGATACATTTGCAATATTGAATTTTATGAACAGAAAGAAGATAGTTGTAGAGCCTTTGAAATCTGTCAGTGCAGCTGACAAATTACTGGTGTCTGGTCATTTCGTGATGTGCTCTTAAGCCACGTGATGGCGCTGCTAAGATGCTCTCACAGTCAGTAGCTTCCCTGCAGCACTGTGGGGTCTCCTTGTGCAAAAAGCTTCGTGAGCAGCAGGAAGAGAGTGGCTGTGTGAGAACTGATTGTTGCATCTTCCCTGTGTTTTGGAAATGGTGTTACATAACATAAAGAATGTAAGTTGCTTTCAGGAAGCATTTGTTGGCATGTTAGCCTACTGTAATTCATTGTTTCTTGTCTAAAGAAATTCCATGCCTGGGGAATGCAGTGATCTTTTATTATCAGGCTCTTGTTATCATCTTCCACAAGTGGGCATAATTTCATCATAATTGTCATGTCTCCTACATAAAACTACAACAGCTGAAGCCTGCAAATTGCTTTTGTCTGGTACTTCCTTGATACAAACTTTAACTGTAAATATCCCTAATTTAATGTGAATTTCAGGTCATGGGAAAGGATTTGACTGTAGGAAAAGTTTTTCAAGCATTTAGTCTATCCACAATTCAGACTACAACTATAAATATTTTTTAAAAAGAAACACAATAGAGCAGGCAAACACTGTCAGGCATGAGAATGCAAAACAGAAAATAGGCTTAAAGTTTGTTCCCTCCAACTGCTGTAGGTAACCTCGGGCACATTTGCAGAAGTGAGATACAAACACTGCATAAGTAATACAGTGCTGTAAAATTGTACTAGTAGGAGTTTTAACTGAACCTAGAAGGGAAAAAGTCCTACCTTGGCTCTGAGATCTCTAAATTCCAAACCAGAATATGGAAATGAAGTTTTTCTGTTTTGATCTAATGTTGCTAGTGTACTAGGTTCATCTTGGAAGGAGTTGCTTTTGAAAGAGATCTTGCTTTTCTGGATGGTTGGGTATTTGTTTGGTAATGCAGTAGATGAAAGCTTTGCTCTGAAAATTCTCAGCAGTTTCATATTATACTTTGGAGGTAGTAATTCTTGTGTGTCAAATTATGCAGAGGGTTCAAAACTGGGAGAGGTATTGTTAAAAAACCACTCATTTCCAACGCTAATTTCCAACATGAAGCAAAGGAGCTCTCTTTGCATCACATACTAAAACAGATGGTCTGACACCAGCCATTGCAGACATCTGAAACCTTGTAAACCTCTAGAAAAAAAATCACTGCAGAAAGCTGACACTCCCATCAAAATTAGGAGGTGGACAGAAAAATATGCAGCAGAGGAGGTGGCAGCATCCTGTATCTGATCTCCTGTATCCTTTATCTGATAGCATCTCTAATCTGTACATTTTCTGGAGAGGTTAGAGGAGAAAATTTGGAGGGAGTTGCCTGCTAGTGGTCCAGTGAAATCCAAGGTAACATTTTCGTTGCCTGCAAAGAATGATGTGGGTTTGGGAGTTACCCACCCCCCCACACTTTGTTTCCTTTTCACAGCCTATAATATAATTTTCTCTATTAAAATATTCCAATTAGCCTTAATCCAGCACACCTGCACAAGGACCACAACAAACTAAAGTAAACAGCAGAAAAGACAGATGATTTCCTCTCTTTGGGTACTTGTGTAGGCCTTTAGCAAATTTGTTGAAGAGATTTTTTTTTCAGTACATATAGGTAATCAATGTATATTCTTCATGGTTAGCATATTGTGTATAATCTAGTAAGGTGGTGTAGTAGAGGATCAGACTGTAAGTGTTCCTTCTCTAATTCCTGCTGTTTGGTTCTTTCCTGCAGTTGATGACAGTGCCATTCTGGATTGTCAGTTCAGTGACTTTTATCACACACCTCCACCAGGGTTTGAAAAGATCCTTTTTGAGCAGCAAATCTTCTGAATGTCTTCATACCAGAAATTTGCACCGTGCACTCTTACAAAAGCCTTGTCCTCTTAAATAAAGCTTCACTTTACTTTCAGGAAACATATCTATGTTTTTAGTAGGTACTTGTGACTGTTGTCTGCAGAATGAATGTTAACTGCAGGGAATGTTAACTGCAGGGAACTGTTGAAAAGAAGAGCTGTCTGGCAATGTTTTGTGTTTTGAAAGGGAGTGTTTGGGGGCAGGTTTTCTTCTGATTTGTACTAGGTGAGGAGATGAAGGGATGTTATTGTCATCACTATTTGGAATGAAGTGGAGCCTACAAAGCAGTTGTTATGCATATGATAGCTATGGAGATGGGTAGTTCTCATGAGTTTTTTCCCAACTTTTTTCACACACAAGTTATGTGCTTTGTGTAAGAGAATCACTGTGTTTGCAGCCTGTGATTTGGAGTTGCAGTGTCCCCAGTTGTGCACACTGACTAATAATATGATGGCTAACTAGAAACTAGATATGGTTGGGGTTGTTTCTGTTGTTTTTTTTTTTTTTTTAAAGTCTAATTTAATCCATTCCCTCAGTCTTAGCCCAGCAAATATGACTTGCCTGTTTCTGCTAGCTTTTCATTTGCTTTTATTATGACAAATAGTAGGACACTTTCTAGTAACACCTTTCTGTTGAACCTTAAAAAGTAAACCTGAACATTATGTGGGTTTTGGAGGACCACCATGCTGTGTTACTCTGGGAGTAGAGTAAGTACAGATCACTCAGTGTGGGTATGCAAAGAGCCAGGTGAAGGGTATGAGATGTTATGGTGAAGCCTTATGTCTAAACTGTAAATCAGATTATTCTTTTATGGAATAGTGTATTTAATTTCTTTGTGAATCATTTATAAATTATGAATGGCTAAGACATTGTTATAAAATGTGATGCCCTTGAGTATAAATTGTGAGATGCTTTTTTTCCCCTCTTGTCATATTTAATATACTTCCTAGAGTTTTGGTTTTGGTTTTGGCTCTTCCTGGGTTAAAGCATTTGCATAAATGAATTATTTTATTCAAATATTTTTAGAAATTACCTGATTCTGAGATTTTCAAATACAAAGCTTTCTCAAAGCCTTTCACCTCTGATTTTCTGCTATCTGTTTTTTCATTCCAAGTAGCTCATGTTTTCTTTCCTCTTAGCCTTGCTATCATGTGGGAGTCCTGGGCAGAACTTTTCAACCTAAAAAGAATGATGATGCCCATGTCAGCATTACAGTACAAAGCTTGGGAGATTAGAGTGCAGTTTTATCTCCTCCCCTTGAAATCTGCTCTGTTTTGCTGTGGTCAGATCCATAACTGAAGTTAAACGAAATATTCACATGTTTCATTTCAGTTACTAGTAGATGTGGGACCAGCTGCCCCTGCTAGGGCAGAGGTTTCTGTGGTGGGTTGACCCTGGTTGGATGCCAGGTGCCCACCAAGCAGCTCATAACACCTCCTTAGCTGGACAGGGCAAAGGCTTGTGAGTCAAGCTAAGGACTGGTAGATCACTTGCCAGTTACTGTCATGGGCAAACCAGGCTTGACTTGGGGAAAATTTATTTCATTTATTACCAATCAAATCAGAGTAGAGTGATGAGAAATAAAACCAAATCTTAAAACACCCTCCTCCTTCTCAGGCTTAACTTCCAATTTCTCTGCCTCTTCCCTACCCAGTGGAGCAGGGGAGTAGGACATGGGAGTTGCAGTCTGTTCATCACATTTTCTTTGCCACTCCTTCTCCTTTAGGAAGAAGACCTAAACTCTTTGCCTGCTCCAATGTGGGGTCCCTCTCACAGAACACAGTCTTCCACAAATTTCTCCAACGTGGGTCATTTCCAGGGGGTGTAGTTCTTAGGGAATGGACTGTTCCACTGTGGGTCCCCCACAAGGGCAGAAGTCCTGCCAGCAAACATGCTCCTATGTGGAGTTCCCATGGGGTAACAGCCTCCTTTGGGCATCCAGCACGGGATCCTTCCCAGGCTGCAGGTGGATACCTTCTCCACTAACTGCCATGGGGTGCAGGGCCACAGCTCACCTAAACATGGTCTTCACCAGGGGCTGCAGGGGATTCTCTTCTCTGACAGCTGGAACACCTCCTCTCCCTCATTCTTCACTGACTTTGGTGTCTGCAGAATTGCTTCTTTCACCTATTCTCACTCCCCTCTTTGGGCTATTGTTCCATACAGTTTTTCCCACTTCTTGAATGTGTTACCATAGAAATGCTACCCCCATTGCTGATGGGCTTGGCCTAAACAGCATCAGGTCTGTCTTGGGAGCTCGCCGGCAGTGGCTTTGTCAGACATGAGGGAAGCTTCTAGGAGGTTCTCACAGAAGGCACCCCTGTAAAACCAAAACAGCTTCCACACAGACTGAGCTTCAGATGGCCAATGCAGCCCTCCAAGTCCCAGGCTGCAGGGGGTGCCTGGGACCTCACTCTGAGGCCAGGAGAGATGTCCCTCTGTCCTTCAGTAGGTATGCTGCTTGGAGAAGCTGTGCTGCCAAACGGTGAAATTACAGGAGGAAGTGAGGAGACTGCCCCACATCAGAGAAGATGAAAGGGAGATCAGATCTCTGTGAAAACTGCTTGAAGGGCCTCAGACTCCACCTGCAACAGGTAAGCAGACAGTGTCTACCTCAGATTATCAAGGTAAGCAAAAACCTCCAGAAGAAGCAAAGGATGGAAGCTGGTGATTTCTAGCACTTAAGGGTTTACAACTGCAAACTAGGTTCACTGCCCTCAAAGGTGATGACAAGCTAGATTAGCCTTCAAAGAACCTGGTCCACCTAGCCTAAACCATTCAAAACTTACCAGGAATAACTTACCAGATAAATCATCATAATGGGTTACTTCCTGCTGCAGAGGACAGATGCACTTATCTGTCAACCCAGTCAATCATCTAGAGAAGTGCAGTGCCTTCTGCAGGCCAGGATCTGGGATGTGGAGGAACTACTGAAGCTTGTCTGGCCTTCAGATTACAACATCCTGCTGTTACTCTGTGTAGGCAGAAATGATTCTGCCAGGGGACCCGTGGACTACATAGCTCTGGAGGTGGAGTCTTGGCCACAGGGACCCAAGTGGTGGTCTTAATCCTGCTGGGGGGGGTGGTGAGGAGGAGGGCACTAAGAGGACAAGCCAATAATTGGCTGCAGAACTTGTGTTGGTAACAGGATTTTGGGTTCTGTAACCATAGGACTCTGCACATTAGACCTGCTTGGGAGAGGTGGGATCCACCTCACTGAGTGGGGCAAAGCTATTTCTGCCAATAGGATAGCTAAGCAAGAACAGCTGGGGAGGGAGAGAGTGATGGACAGGTTCACTGAGCAAAGGCCATGGAAGGTGTGACAGGAAGGGACCACAAAACCAGCAAAATGGGGTTTAAGCAGGGTTGCCTCCAGCACTTGCATGTAAGCAAGGAAGTGCCTAGAAGGCACCACTGTGCAGAAATCCCCAAACCCTTTCTGTGGAGTCAGTGTGCTGGGGTGACTCTCTGAAATGGATGCATACTAAAACATAGAATGGGGAACAAACACAATGAGATCTGTGTGCAGTTCATAGAATCATAGAATGGTAAGGTTGGAAGGAGACCTCAAGGATCATCTAGTTCCAACCTCCCACTAGTTCCAGGACTACAATCTGAGTGGAACCATGGAGAATGTGGTAGGATGGCTCCCATGTTCTTGATTAGTGAGGTGGGAGACCCAGGGACACAGGCCATGGGAAACGCTGAGATACCTTTGTTGTTTCAGTCTTTAGTAGCAAGATGAGCCTTCAGGAATCCCAGAGACTGCAGGCAAAGGTTACACCAAGGAAGTTGTACCCTTGGTGAAAGAAGATGAGGTAAGCAAACTGAACATCCACAGGTCCATGATAAGATGCACCCATGAGTGCTGAGATTGCACTGTGATGTCATTCTAAGGCCTATCTCAATAACCTTTGATCATAGAATCATAGAATGGTAAGCTTGGAAGGGACCTCAAGCATCATCTAGTTCCAACCCCCTGCCATAGGCAGGGACACCTCCCACTAGTAC